>JAJONR010011413.1:0-19349 GCA_029582245.1 Solanum etuberosum | reverse complement strand
AGTAGAGATTTCTTTTAAAATTTTTACTATGAAACTCAAAATCAGGCCAAACATACGATCCCATATATTAATTAATTCTAAATTATTTTAATGGAGAATGGCCTAAATTGCCCTTAAACTATGAGATTTGGTATAAATTTACCCTCCATAAACCTTATGAGTGTGGGCAATCAAAAATAAGGATTTGTTTGAGCCAAAAGGTTGACGTCAGGGTATTTGGGGGCCGAACGGTGGATGAAGGGCAATTTTGTATCATTTCAAATAGTTGAGATCATTTTAGGCTCTTCTCCATAAATACTATATTATTTTAGTTACATGAACGTGTATTGACTTTTTAACTTCATTAAATCAATTCCTAATCAAATATCTAATTTAATAATAGTATTTAAATTACATAAAGGGGTGGTTAAGCAAGAAATCATTAAGTTAAAAAGTTGAATTACATACTCACAAAAAAAGTACTGTTATACCCCCTAAGACTAACTTATTTCTTAAACAATAACAAATAAAAGTGCAAATTAAAAAGTTCGAGTAAACCTATAATATTTTGGTATAAACATATGACTATATCTTACTAATAAATATTATTCCATAGAGACATAAATCTTCAAGATAAACATATAAGAAAGTAAATGGTACTTTATTGTGCAATAAATAAATAATATTGTAGTCAAGTGTTTTCATCTACTCTTATTAGAATTCTTGAAGACAAACTTATAAAAATAAAAACCAAAGTACTTTTTCGAGTAATACATTTTAATGATATAACTAAGTCTTTTTGTCTACTCTTATTAAAATACCACTTAATGTATCAGATATTTAAGAGGAATTTTCTACCTTTTGTGCTGCCAACGTAATTGCATTGCAACAATATATTTGTATAAATTTATATCAAGTACTGCCAATTTGCAAAGAATGTTATAGCATGATTTTTCGGATTACAATTTAGTAGGAAGAATTTTTTTTGACAAAAATATTCCTTTGGTTAGTATAGCACGATTCGTTTTTTTTCAATTGATTTTTGATGTGCATAACTGATTTTGTCATTCCTTTTGACATCACATCAATTCGTTAGGTGAGTTTTTCGCATTTCTCATCCTTTTATAATATTTTGATGCAGTGTTGTTGCTTCATTTGTAATTTTATTTACTTGATATGAGCATGGGTTTATCTTGTAATGAAAATATATTTTTGAAGGTATTATAATTTTTGTTGCCTCTCACTATGCATATATTTTTTTATCACTATACTCTTGTTTTATTTTTCCTTTTTTTCTAGGTATCTAAAAGGACCAAAATTATTTCTTTTTGACGTGAATACTCCAGTAGGTCAAATTAATATCAATTTAGCATGTTCAAGAAGTAAAACCTAAATAATAGTAAGCTGCAAAATTCCTTCATGCTTTCTCTATCCTTTTGTACGTAGCTTTTTTTCTCTAAAGTTTTAAGGTTCTTGTAATCTAGTAAAAGCACGTTTCTTGTAATCAAGTTCCTAGCATAGTTTTTGGTGAATCTAAAGTGAAAAGACAACATTGATAATTATTTACTTAAAGAATAAGCTCATAAATATACTGGCTATCTTCTTATGGACCAATACTAAATTTAAGCAAGGAAATATGTATATATTACCATCAACACAAATTTAGATAAATTTTATTATTTTACCATATAGTATATGGAGCATTATTGCTATTATATGAAGTTTCTAACTACATAAATCACCCACAAAAGAATGTTCCTAGAGTTAGAGTTATCTTTCAAAAAATAATAAATTTAAATGACTTAATGAAGCCTATCCAAATTCTTGTTGATAAATTTAAATGACTTAACGAAACCTATCCATATTCTTGGTGTTATTTCCATCTTTCCTAATCCCATACGTTGCAATAGTTTGTCAGCTTTTAACCATTAATATTTTGGCCAAGCTGATTGTTTTCTTCTAAAATTAGGGGTGAAGTAAATTTAAAACATAACATTAATGGGAGGAAACCAAAAATGTGTTGTATAATTTTTGATAGAGTCTCAAATGCTAATGTGCACAACAAATATTAGGTAAATTTTTTCCTCCTAGGAATTGGATTTCTAAAGAAATAGTTTCGAAAGATAAATATAAGTATGTGAGATTGAGATTGTTTGTGCTTCTACATACTGGCATTTCTGAAAGGAGATTTGTGTTTTATCCTACTTTCTGAACTCATCAGAACCTTAGATATATACCTACTGAAAGGATTTGATACCATATTAGGAATGACATGTTGTAAGATCTATTAAAAAAGAACCCTTCAAGGCTACAATTTATCTAGAGCCACGAGTAATTATTAGGTTTTAAAAGGTGTGAATCGAAAATGAAGAGTTGTGACTTTTATAAAGAGTTTTGACTTTTCTGAAGAGTTGCTACTTTTATGAAAAGTTGCGAACTTTTATGAAGAGTTATGACTTTTCTGAAGAGTTGTGACTTTTATGAAAAGTTGCATTTTTTCCGTAAAACTGTGACTTTTTTGAAGGGTTGTGACATTTTGAAAGGGATGTGACCATTCCTATAAGGAAAAATAAGCACCCGTTCACACTACCCTCTGTTGTCTATATATAAAAGGGTTTCCTCTTATTTTTCAATAACAAATAACGAATTTCTAAACTTCTTCTTCTACTAAATCTAGCATTCTAAGCGTACTTTAGTGTTGTTAAGTGGTTTCCTGACACCTTAGTTTTTGGTACCAATACACCGGTGAGTAATATCGTTCTATCCTAATAGGATGTATTTCATTAACCTCGGATACTTGAGGGGAAGAGTTTCCTCAAGGACATTGTGTATTCTATGAGCTCAATTTTCTTCTTTGAGAAAAATATTTTTTTATTATTTCTAACTTTTTCAGATTCTATTTTCTTTATTGTTTTAAAGTTTATAGTTTTGAAAATACTCATTAAACTAAGTATCTTAGTAATACAGGTTGAACAACATTAATAATTACACGCCAAAGGTGGCTTGGAACTTTAGTTGTTTATGTCAATCATCCTGCATTATACACAAACATTCTGCTGGTCAGCTTTGATGTTTCTTTTTTATTTTTCTTTTGTCCTTGGGAGGAGTGTTTTTGTAGCTCATGCTGAAATGTCTTACATTTATCTTCATCTAAAGCATAGGTGTCATGTTTTCCTGGGGAGTATGCCCAACTTTTGGCTTTTCTCCTATAGTTGTTTTTTTCTTTCTCCAAGAGTTATTTTATAGCCAAAACTGGATTTCTTTCTGATGTGGACTTCTAACGTTTCTTCTTTATTTTTCTATAGTCTCATTGGTATCAACAGAGTTAGAGATTTCCAGCTAAATGTCAGCAAAGGAGGAGGTGGGGGAGAGTCGTTCACTTGTTGTATATAATGGGAGTGCATCTAAAATCAATTAAACTGGCTTCAACTTTATCCAGTTCCAGAGTATGACTCTGGCGAAGGTTTACCATATTCTCCTGGAGATTGGCCAAATTCTAGTGATAAGTGGGGCTAGGGGACAGGAAAAAGAGCTACAGGTTTAGGCACCTTTAAGGATAGATATTTATATCTCCCGAAGAGTTTTCAGGCTCCAAAAGATGGAAAGAAAAATTCTTTTAGAAGTAAGATTTCAGTGAAAAAGTATCTCAAGTTTGAGTATCCCGGTATGGATATCAACTAATTCTTTCCCTCATTCAGTTGGGTGATTCCTTCTAAGCAGTCGCCAAGCTTAAAAGGTTAGCTTCGACAAGGCTCTTTAGTTTATAGCATGTAGAGATTTATTCGGTTATTTGCATCAATTTAAAAAAAAACATCATTCTTTTTATTTAGATATTGATTTTGATTAAGATATGAAAGATAGGACTACTTCTTCAGAGACCGAATGAGCTTTATTGTCTGGTTTTCCTATCAGAGCCCATTATTTATAAGGATGGTCACAGATGTTGTAGAAGTTTGGTAATCACTGAAGCTGAGTTTGGTAAACCTGAAGCTGAAGCTGACACTGCTCCTACATTCCTCAAGCATGCTTGGATTTCGTGCTAATTTCGATTCTGTTTTTATTATTCTTCCTCTTCCTCTTGTAGAAACTTTGGATTAGATAGAGCAGGTGGTGGTGTTATACATGTCCTTCCTGTTTGTGATCCACTTGCATCAGCTCGTGGGCCAGAGCTAGCAATAAATGGAATAGCTATGGTATTTATGTCGAGGCCTCGTGAAGCACTACCTCTCCCTCCTGGTGCTTCTAAAACCCTTTACATAGAGGGACTTCCTCCGGACAGCTCCAGAAGAGAAGTAGCTCATATCTCTTGAGATGTTATTTACTGAATTATTATTAATTTCTGAATATATATGTTGCTTGTTCCCTAACTACACTTAAAAGATATTTTTCATCCTTTTGTGGGCTGCATAGAAATCAGACTTGTTAGAAAGGAATCAAAACATGTAAGTTGATGTTTATGGCGTTTCTATTAGTATAGTATTTATCTACCAGGTGATGTTTTAATAAAAGCTTCATTTTGCAGCGTGGTGGAGATACTCTTATCCTTGGCTTTGTGGATTTCGTAGATACAATGTGTGCAACTATTACTTTGAGTGCATTGCAGGGTGATTTTTTTCTCAATGATAATAATCCACTGTCCAATCTCCGTTACTGACTTATAAAGAAACTTTTCGTGGTATTATAAAGAAGTTGGACAGTGGATTATTATCATTATGAAAAAAATCACCTTGCAATGCACTCAAAGCAATAGCTGCACAAGCTGGATCTACGAAATCCACAAAGCCAAAGATAAGAGTATCTCCACCACGCTACAAAATGATGTTTTTATAAACATCACCTGGTAGATAAATACTATACTAATGGAAATTACATAAACATCAACTTACAACTTTTTCTTCCTTTCTAACAAGTCTGGCTTCTATGTAGCCCACAAAAGGATGAAAAATATCTTTTAAGTGCAGTTAGGGAACAAGAAATAAATATATTCAGAAATTAATAATGATTCAGTAAATGACATCTCAAAGGTTACGAGCTACTTCTCTTCTGGAGCTGTCCGGAGGAAGTCCCTCTATGTAGAGGGTGTTAGAAGCACCAGGAGGGAGAGGTAGTATTTCACAAGGCCTAGGCATAAATACCATAGCTCTTCCATTTAGTGCTAGCTCTGGCCCACGAGCTGATGGAAGTGGATTACGAACAGGAAGGGCAGGTATACCACCACCACCTTCTCTAGCTAATCCAACTCCCTTGTAGTTATTAGCTTCTCCGTCTGGAAGAGAAGAAAGTTTCTACAAGAGAAAGAAGAATAATAAAAACAAAATCCAAATTAGCACGAAATCCAAGCATGCCTGAGGAATGTAGGAGCAGTGTCAGCTTTTTCTGGAGACCATGCTTTGTGATATTTGTTGCACTGAGCCTAGTTTTTGCCGAGACTATTGTTGTAACCTTTGCTGTAAACTTATCAATTTGAACTATGATGGGTACATTTATATTCTATGTGAAGCAACATTAGATGGCTACATATTTGGACATGTTTTCCATCTAGACTGTGCTCAACAAGCTTGCATGGCTGGGATATTCGGAGGAAGCATCAATTTGGATCCAAAGTATTTCTGTTAGTACTGTGATTCAAGGATGAATTTTATTTCACAAGCTGTGAAGCTTTAAAGCATATGCAAATATGTTGCTTTTCGTGCTGACATCGAAAATATTTTGAATGTTGGCATATGTATTTTGTGTGGCTCACAAAAAAGGAGTGGGAAAGAGTTGTTGCATCATATTGAATCAATTAAGGAAAAAGTATAGCTAATTGTTGAGTTGTACTTTGTTTCCTTATGATGCCATCTTTTTCCAATTTGAGGTTTTCAGTTATCAGAATGACCAATTTGATAATCATATCAACTTACGAAAGGAATCTGCATTCAAGATGCATTAAAAAGGGAAAGTTGTGTGAATAACATTGGTAACTTCTCTGCCTTGTCATCGTCTTGTTTGTGTTGATCTGTCACTTTGACTTGAATATATGTATCTGAGCAAGTTATTTCAATATGTACAATTGTGGTTATCTTTCTTTAAGTGTTGTTTCTTTCAGGATACAAATATATACATTTGTTCATTGTAAGTTTTGTCTAATTTAGTGCTTCCTATTGTCCACAAATACCAAAATCACTTGTTGCAACTAAACAAGTCATTCTTTCTTGATTCTGGTAGGGTGTGCTTTCCTTGTGGTATGTTGCTGGCTCTTCTTGTTTCCATCTTTATGCGAGTCAATCTCCTTGATTTTGGTAGTGTGTGATTTTCTTGTTTAGATTTATGCCTTCTTTTCACAGATTTTGAATGTCTCCTTTTTATTTTTATTTTGCAAAAAATATTTAGAATTAGTGTCATCATTCAAACATAAGTTGGAAATATAAGTTAATGAAGCAAATAATATGTGTTATTGGTTCTCTGCCTTTAGCAATACTGCTCAGATTTACTGGAGCGTATCTGTTAGGCTGATATATCTAGATATTACCATTATTGTGCTTGTGATTCTTCTTATTGGGCTTGATGTGTAATCATATTTTCTTATGATGATGTCTATATGTTGTTTCTTTCATATTTTTAGAATCCTGGTTCAGTGCTCAATTTGCTATTATTAACGAATCTTGTGGTAGTTCATACCCTACTCTATTTCTAATGTCATGTAGGATTCTTTTAATTCTTCGTTTTAGACGATGGTTTTGATGAAGTTGTTTTCTGGATCATTACAGCTAACTCTGGTACCTTGCAAGTTCAAAATCTCAGTCGGAAGCAAAAGTCGCTGGATGATTCCAATCTGTCTAAACTTTGATCACAAAATTACACCATACTGATGGGAGGTAACAAGTACACAGTGAAATGTGCAAGCGCGGCTGGAAACTATCGTCATAAAAAATGATTTGGTACATTGCTACGTGCCACTGATTTTAACCTTGGGCTCCAAATATTTTGTTTAGCTTGCTATTGGAGAAGATAATTTTATTTTTCCAATGTACTTGTACAAGAAGCCACAGTTGGATTACGTTTTTGCCTCTCTATAAATTTAAATTTTATAAAATTATATGTACCATTTAAAAATTTTAACCTTTTGGCTCAAAAACCTTTTTGCCCTTCATCCATCTTTCGGCCTTCAATTATCCCTGACATTAATTTTTTGGCTCAATAATATCCTCGATGCAAACCTTTGGTTCATATTTTTCCTTATTTTTAACAACTCCTCTAAAGTAAAATTATTAAATATTTATTTATTATGTTGCCAAATCTGATTGGTCTTAATTTAAACCCTTCTCAAATAAATAATGAAAACTACATATGATTCATAATTTGACCCAATAAGCTTGAAACTAATATTCAAAAATATTAATTTCATGATATCTTTGTATTGACATATTTTAAATCAACCCCCAATTTATTACCCAATTCATATTTGGAGATCTAACTAAAATCGATACTCGCCTTGTTTGATTTTCAATCTAAAAAAAGATTAATATTTTTTATTAATATTATATTTTCTATCAGTTATCCAATTGTCTTGTTCCTTTTCCTCTTTTTATTCCTTTTTTTTAATCTCTTATTCTTAATTAATTAAGATATCAAGGATTCAAACTTGAAATGAACTTACATGTTCATATTGTTTGAATTTGTATTATTTTCATGTTGGGTGGAGATAGCGAAAAAAGTTATTTTCATTCTTTTATTTTGAATTTTGGATACAGGCAAAAGAAAAATTACAATATACATACATAGTTGCTTAATTAAATCATCTTCTATTGAACTAACCATTCATAAATGAATGTCGTTGTAATTTTTCTCCTTTTTTCTCCCTTTTTTAATTTATCATTAGTTGAAAAAAATTAAAATTTAAAATGGTGGACAAGATCCAAGAAGAAAAATAGTGTGGACAGGAAGTTATTGGGGGAGAAGGAGGGGGGGGGGAGTGAGTATAGATAGTAGAGATTTCTTTTAAATTTTTTACCATGGAACCCAAAATCAGGAAAAATATACGATCCCATATATTAAGTAATTCCAAATTATTTTAATGGAGAAGGACCTAAATTGCCCTAAAACTATGAGAGTGGTTATAAATTCACCCTTCATCAACCTTATGAGTGTGGGCAATAAGAAATAAAGGTAGGTTTGAGCCCAAAGGTTGACGGGGTATTTGGGGACCGAAAGGTGAATGGAGGGTAATTTTGTACCATTTCAAATAGTTGAGAGCATTTTAGGCCCTTCTCCATAAATACTATATCATTTTAATTACATGAATGTGTATTGACCTTTTCACTTAATTCAATTAATTCATAATTAAATATCCAATTTAATAATAGTATTTAAATTACATACAGGGGTGATTAAGCAAGAAATCATTAAGTTAAAAAGTTGAATTACATACTCATAAAAAATGGACTTTTATAGCCCCTAAGACTAACTTATTTCTTAAACAATAACAAAATAAAAATGCAAAATTAAAAAAGTTCATCTGAAAATCTTGAGTTTTGTACGTGATTGAACCTATAATATTTTTGTATAAATATATGAATATATATCTTACTAATAAATATTATTCCATAGAGACATAAATCTTCAAGATAAACATTTAAAAAAGTAAATGGTACTTTATGGTGCAATAAATAAATAATATTGTAATCAAGTCTATTCATCTACTCTTATTGGAATTCTTGAAGACAAACTTATAAAAATAAAAACTGAAGTACTTTTTCGAGTAATACATTATAATTATATGGCTAAGTCTTTTTTATCTAATCTTACTAAAATTCCACTTAATGTATAAGATATTTTAGAAAATTGTTCTACATTTTGTGCTTCCAATTTAATTGAATTGGAACAATATATTTGTATTAATTCATATCAAATACTGCCAATTCGCAAAGAATGTAGCATGACTTTTAGGATTACAATTTAGAAGGAAGGAAAAAAATTGACAAAAACCTTCCTTTGGTTGGTATAGCACGATTTTAAAAAAAAAATATTTTTGATGTGCATAACTGATTTTGTCATTCCTTTTGACACCACTTCAGTTCGTTAAGTGACTTTTTCGTATTTCTCATCTTTTTATAATATTTTGATGTTGTGTTGTTGCTTCATTTGTAATTCTATTTACTTTATATGAGCATGGGTTTATCTTGTAACGAAAATATATTTTTGAAGTTATTATAATTTTTGCTGCCTCTCATTATACATATTCTTTTAGCACTATACTCTTATTTTATTTTTTCTTTTTTATTAGGTATCTAAATGGATCAAAATTGTCACGCCTCGAGCCTACACCTTGTACGGGACTGGCACTCAAGAACCATTGTTGGCCCCAAGCGAACCCTTGGCCCGAGTTACTACTCAGTGGAAGACTTACTCAACAAAGATAAATTCATGAAATAAATTAGAATGTTATAAAGGAAACATTCAACTGGCCATAAAGGCAACTCAAGTCTTATAATCAAAACAACTAAAATGAATAAGACTAATGAACTATAACTATCTGTCTATGAAGTCTCTAATACTATGAGGGATGTCGGGATAAGACCCCCGATCATCCTAACAACTGAAATGACAAAGCAATATAAAAGGGATCCTCCGGAAAGCAAGGAGGCTCACCAAATGACTCTGAAAATGCTCAACTGGATCAATGAAGCGTTGGATGCTGATCATGGTAACCTGTATTTACATCATAAAAGATGCAAGCCAAATGGCGTCAATACATGGAATGTACGAGCATGTGAGGGGAAATCTTAAACAAGATATAAGCTCGAACTAGAACTGAAAGAAACACTTACCTCGTCTCAACTCTTCTGAACTCATTTCAATATAAAGCAGTAAATAAGATGCAGTATAAAGAAAAGACTTTATACAATAAACAACAACTCAATGTATTAGGAAATACAATATAAACTCTTTTGTATATATAAAGATACAAAATAACTATGTGGGAGATTCTCTAACCGACAACCATCACTATGAGCTATGTGATGATAAAACGTCTCGCCCACGCTTCCAGAACTGTCCTATACTTTGCGGGGTATAGAACTACTCACCTCTGTGGATCCACTAGTCTATGCTAAAAGAATTAAGGAATCATCTAAAAAGTATGACCCTTTCTACTCACGTTGGCTACATGGTTTATGGAGACTTGAGTTATCTAAACTCGTCCCCATATCGGTGCTCAATACTACTCCCAAAAATATACTCAGCTCATATGTTTAAAAACATAACTCTTTCTGTGGTTTGAGATTATTACTCAAAATCTTTCTCTTAAAAGAGATGGTACTCAGAACTACTCATGAAAACTCATTTGGAAATCGGTGTTTCCTCTCATCTTAAATGTGAAAACATTTACTCTTTAGGAATACTTAGTTCTCATATATCATTTTGAAGAAATTAATTTGGCTCTACTCTTTCTCAAACTCAATGCTTAAGTCTTAAAACAAGTTTAAAACGATTGTAAAAGACTTTGAAAAGATTCTAAGAACTCTCTAAACTTGAATCTTAGCTCTACCTTTAATTTTAATTATGGATGATCTCATGATGTTTAGATGTACCTTAGAGTGTAGAAATCAACTAGAAAACATAGGTACGATTCGAGGGAACTCAAATGGAAAGAAGTGGGAAATGGTAGAGGACCTGGCGACCCTAGCATACTGAGTGGCACAGGACGCCAGACCCTTAACTACAAAACCTGGGTTGGGGCGCACTGAGTGGAGCGGCTCCCCAGATCCCTTCCTACAGACACTGATGTGGGGTGCACTGAGTGGCGCGACGCCCCACCCCTTTTCCCAAAAAATTGGACGAAATTTCTTACTCATTTTTCGACCCTAATTCATCTAGAATCGAACGGATTCTTTCCCAATCACTTAGATTCGAATACCCAACAATAGTATACAAGAATCTACTAAAAAACAATCTTAAAACTCATACGATTATCTCAAGAACTCATCAAACCTCAACAATTCAAGATTTTTAAAGAAACTTCAATGAACTCATCAAGAACTCAAATCCTTTACTTTCAAGAATGAAACTACGTTGATTAAATCATGATTGGTGCGTGGGTGGATGAACCAACGCTATGTGAACTCAAATACATCAACCCTTGGGGAAATTCGCAACGAAAATACTCAAGATCTTGACGAACGCTTGACTGTTTCTCCTTTTCTCCTCTTTTTGAACTTCTCTCAAAGCCCTAGCGTATTTTAGGATTAGTAAAACTGAACCAAATCAGTTTAAACCCCTAGATATTACAAATTTTAGTTTAATTTTATTGGGTAAGGAAAAGACCAAAATACCCCTCTTAAATCCGAGTAACTTTACTTAACTGGACAGCCCAACTTCAAACGGGCATATCTCCCTCATTCAAACTCGAAAATTAGCAAATTTGGTGGCATTGGAAAGATAATTCAAAGACCTTTCATTTGACATCTTATGGCCCACCTAACTCATTCTGTACTGAGAGTTATGGTCGTTTGAACTTGACCCAAAACTCATACTTAGCATAACTTGCCAAAATTTCCAAATTTAATCTTTCCAAAAATAGTTTCTTTCTAATTCCAGTTCTTTCAAATAAAGAGGTGTTACAATATCTCCGCCTTGAAAACATTCATCCTCGAATGAGATTACTCTAAGTAGACTAAGGGTGTAACATCTAACATTCAGCTCAAACACCCAACAAGTAAAATATAAATACAACATGCCAACTTAAAACAAATGCCAAGAAAAGGATTAATACCTTAATTTGGAATTTCTTCGGATTCGAAGAGATGTGGGTATCTCTTCTTCATATCCTCCCCAGCTTCCCAAGTAGCTTCCTCAATAAATTGATTCCTCCACAGAACCTTGACTGATGCTACCTCCTTGGTTCTCAACTTGCGAACCTGACGGTCTAAAATTTGAACAAGAATCTCCTCATAAGATAAGCTATCCGTAATACCAATATCTTCAGTAGGTATGATAAGTGAAGGATCGCCCATACACTTCTTCAACATAGAAAGGTGAAATACTGGATGAACCACTACTAACTCTTATGGTAGCTCCAACTCATAATCTACATTACCGATCCTCTTGGATATTTTTTAAGGGCCAATATACCAGGGTCTAAGTTTCCCTTTCTTGCCAAATCTCATAACACCCTTCTCGGATGAAACCTTCAAATAAACCCAATCATCAACTTCAAACTCAAAGTTTCTTCTCCTAACATCTGTATTGTCACGACCCGAGCCTACACCCTGGACGTGGCCGGCACTCGAGAACCTTTGCTGGTCCCCAAGTGAACCCTCATCCTGGCTGACTACCAGCGGAAAACTAACTCAAACATACAAAAGCTTAAAAATTGAATAAAAATAATATATTCAACTCGCCATAAAATAGGCAACTTAGTTCTTTAAAACATTTAACAAAATAAATGAACAGACTTCTAAAACTCTATTGTCTATCTATGAAGCCTCTAAATGATAAAGATGGAAGTCGGGAAAAGAACCACGACATCCTGACAAAACTAAAAAGTAAAAAGGCTCACCATAACTAACTCAAACTCCATGTGGTATCAACGAAGCTCCTGTTGATGACCCTGAATACATGTATCGGCATCATAAAACGATGCAGGCCAAATGGCTCAGTACGTGGAATGTACAAGCATGTAAGGGGAATTCTAAAGCATAAACTAAAGCTTGAACTTGATAAAAGGAAACATACTTACCTCTTCTCAACTCACTCATGCTAAACTCAACTCAAGAATAAGAAACATAGTTCAACTCAATGATAAGATATTCAACTCAGTGAAATAAGGCTCAACTCAATAATAAGATATTCAACTCAGTGAAATAAGGCTCAACCCAAGAATAAGATACTCGACTCTGGGTACTCAAATCTGGATACTCAACTCAACTCTTTTCAATATAAAGCAGAATTCAAGATGCAGTATGAAGAAAAGCTTTAAAACATGAAGATGATAAATCAGTGTATTGAAAAATACACAATAACTCAGCTTGTATATGAAAATACAAGTAACTCTATGTAAATAAGAATACAAACATCTCTGTGAGAGTTTCTCTAACCGACAACCATCTCTATGAGCTTAAGTGATGGTACATCATTTTGCCTTACGCTGCCAGGGTCGTCCTATACCTTGCCAGGGGTATAGAACCTAACTACTAAGTGGATCCACTAGTCTATGCTAAAAAGCATTAAGGAATCATCTAAAAAGTATGACCCTTTCTACCCACGTTGGCTACATGGTTTATGGAGGCTGTGAGTAATCTGAACTCTCTCCCATATCGGTGCTCAATACTACTCCCAAAATATACTAGCTCATATGTTTAAAAACATAACTCTTTCTGCGGTTTGAGATAATTACTCAAAAACTTAGCTCAAAGGCTCTCTTGGAAATTGGTATTTCCTCTCTTGGAAATCGATGTTTCCTCTCTTATTTAAATGTGAAAACATTTTAACTCTTGGGAATACTTAGTCCCCATATACTCTTTGAAGAAATGAACTTCACTCTTACTCTTACTCAAATCATGCTCAAGTCTTTAAAACAAGTTTAGAAAAAATTGTAAAAGACTTCTCAAAATAAGGTTCATGTCGAATTATGGACGTGAACGACTCAATCCAAGGTTTTCAATAACCATACATAGAACTCAAGAACTTCAATGATAATACTCATTTCAAGAATGCTTGACTCAGAGAGTTCATGCGGAATTATGGGCATGAACTACTCAACTCAAGGACTTAAAGATACTTCTCATCTCAAGACTGCTCGACTTATAGGGTTCATGCGGAATTATGGGCATGAATTCCTCAACTCAAAGACTTCATGGGTAACGTGTAATAGTCCCACGATTAGGAATATTACCTTATAAAATAGATATTGTAACTTCGTAACTAAGACTGTGCCGCCGCCGCCACCACTGCTTAACATATGCTGCTTAGCTGCCGTATTTTTTTTAATATTGCCACCAGTTCTGGCCACTGGGCAGCCACCTCCTGTGACTGATCAGAATAATTTTGTTGATTCCCACCACTTATACA
Organism: Solanum etuberosum; assembly: GCA_029582245.1. Classification (NCBI taxonomy): domain Eukaryota; kingdom Viridiplantae; phylum Streptophyta; class Magnoliopsida; order Solanales; family Solanaceae; genus Solanum; species Solanum etuberosum. The sequence goes on along the minus strand of JAJONR010011413.1, from coordinate 5,321 downwards.
CCCATCTAAGCTTTCTTGCACTACTCCTGAGGTTGTAAACCCTAAGATGCCCAAAGCTCCTACTGATTTAATTAACGATGTGGCATCATCTACAAATCGTTATGTCAATATTGTTAATGGTAACAATATGGTATTACCTACTACAACGACCATAGAGCCTATCCCCATTAAGAAGATCCGTTATAATAATGGAATTCCCAGAGTTACTTGGACGGAAGATGAAGTTGATCGAATGAACACCATCGAGAATTTACAATATGCTGTAGTTGGTAAATTCTCATATGGGTGGCCTGATTTGGAGGAACTCAGGACTCAAATACCAAAGCAATGCAATGTTAAGGGAGATTGTAAGATTGGGTTATTGAGAAATAGACACATATTAATGAGGTTTAATCGACAAGATGATTTTATTAATATTATGTCAAAATCAAGCTATTATATCCTTTCTAAGGATGGATATTCATATTTAATGAGGTCGTTGATTTATGATGACAAGTTCAACATAGATGAGGAAACTACGCAGGCAATGGCGTGGATATCTTTTCTGGATTTGAAGCCAACATTTTTCGTTAAAGAATCCATCTTTTCATTAGCATATGCAATTGTAAAACCTCTACATTTAGACTCCTCTACTATCAACAAGACAAGACCTAGTTGTGCCAGGATCAAAGTGTAAGTAGACTTACTAGGTGATTTACCTAAATTTGTTGAGTTAGAGGTTGTCAATGAGGTTGCAGCAACATCTAGAATTGAGAGAGTGAAGGTACAATATGATATGTTACCTAAGTATTGTAAAGAGTGCAAGCTACAAGGACATGCAGAACAGGAGTGCCGGATTTTGCATCCGGAATTGCGGAGATATAAGGAGGACAATGAAAAAGGGAAGGAAATAGAAGAGGGTGGTAACATGGAAAAGAATGAGCAGCCTGTGTTTTGAGTCGGAAGACAATTTAAAAGATGGCTTCCTACTGATAAAAGACTTACTAGCAATAAGAGTCATGCTGGAGGGGATGAAAACAAAGTTGCAGGAGGGCAAAAAGGTGTTAACATTGCGAATACTTTTGATGTATTAACAGATCACAAGAGAGAAAAAGATGTTCAGCAACAAAGCAATATAGGAAACACAAAGGACATAAATCAGACAAAACAGTTAAGTAAACTAAATGCAGCAGTAGAGGAGATAATTATTGAGAAGATCCATGTAAATGAAATGGAAATCAAACAGATGGTAATAGAGCAGCAAATGGTCACTCCGAATGAGATATGTATTTCCTCTACAACATTGCCTAGCAAGGATAAAGGAACAGATGATAAGGGGCAACAAAGTGAAAAGGAAATGGAGGAATCACCTGCAGATGGGCAAGTGAACATTGAGCAAAACACAGTTGATGAAGTGGATGGTCCTACAATGAAAAATAGAGGGGATTAACAAGGAGAAGCAATTACAGATATGTACAATTCAGAATGGGCATACTGATCTTACTTGCCTGAATGATATGGAAAATATTAGTGATCAGAGACCACTGCAAATGGTAACAGCAGATGAAGGTGGATTCCCACCTGACTTTATACATGAGCAAGTATGGAAAATAGAGAGGGATACTGGGCAGGAAGATATGCCGGTGGGGGTGGTTGGTACAGATCAGAAATCACATCCAATGAACAGGTTGCATGCACTAGTGTCACACCAAGGCCAGTAGAAGGTCCCTGCAGATTCCAAACAAATCTTAGCTCTAGAAAATAATGGAAAAGGAGATGAATGCACAGGAGAAGAAGATAAAGAAGAGGAAAACAACAACATTATACATAAAGTAAGCAAGGAGGCAGGGCTATCTCTTAGAATTTTTCCTAAATACAAAAAGGTAAAAGTAAGGGAGAAAGCACAAGCAACAGCATTCCAACAAGGATACAGGCCAAAAGAGGGGTAAAAGCAGTAACTCAATGACTGTAAAAGAACTTTTTTGGAATATTAGATCGGTGAATACACAAAATGCTTTTCAGAGAGTGCAAATGTTAAAAAAACATCATAAGTTTGATGTGATTGCTCTAATGGAACCATTTCAGGACTCTAGACATATTCAAACATACAAAAGGAGGTTGGGGATGAGCTGTGTGAATTATAATAGTAATGGCCAGATTTTGATTTCTATCAAAGAACATATTCAGGTGGGAATTATTTCAGACACTGAGCAGCAACTCTCCCTATAGCTTACTTTAGAGGATGGTAATCAAGTGATCACAACAGTAGTATATGCTAAATGTAATGCTAATGAAAGGTTAAAACTTTGGGATGAGCTTTATTCCATTAGTTACAATTTTTCATTACCTTGGATTGTGGGTGGAGACTTCAATGTAATATTGGGGGTAGAGGAGAAGATTGGAGGCTTACCTGTGTATCCTCAGAAATATGAAGACTTTGCCATATGTATTAACTCTTGTGATTTTTCTGATGTCAAATTTTCTGGGAGTCCTTTTACATGGTGGAATGGCAGAATAAATGATGAATGTATTTTCAAAAGGCTGGATAGAGTGGTGGTGAACCAAAAGTTTTCTGATTTATATGGAGACACCAATTTGCAGCATCTAGCCAGAACAGGGTCTGACCATGCTCCATTGTTATTAACTTGTGGGAACAACAATCAGAATATTGTTAAACCCTTCAAGTTCCTGAAGTTCTGGACAGAAAGTTATGACTTTAGAGATGTGGTGCTACAAAATTGGGTTTCTGATGATGTGGAGGATATATTTATACAACTCAAGTTGAAGAAAAAAAGAACTAAGCAGGCACTGTCAAAGTGGAGCAAGGAGAAATTTGGAGACATTTTCAATCAATTGGCTATTAGGGAGGAAATTGAGAGGATTAAAGAAGAGTTTTTTGAAGAATGTCCATCTCCAGAAAATAAGCAGTATTACAGCAGGCTCAAGCTGAATTAAAGCTCTATATTCATTATGAAGAAGAGTATTGGAGGCAGAAAACTAGTATGCAATGGTTTGAGGATGGAGATAGAAATACCAGATTTTTTCATGGTCTGGTAAAGGGAAGAAGGAAGAGGCTGAAAATTAACAAAATGATGAAAGCAGATGGTTCCTGGGCTGAGGGTGATAAAGAGATTGCAGAAGAGGCTGTGTGTTTTTTTAAATATTAGTTCACCGGGGGAGCTACTAATTCTGAGTTGTCTTTATTACAGTATATACATCCTCAAGTAGAATAAGAAGAAAATGATAGCTTGATTGCAATACCACAGGAAGAGGAGATCAGGAAAGTTGTATTTGAGCTTAATGCTGAGAGTGCTTATGGACCAGATGGGTTTACAGGTCACTTTTATCAAACTTGTTGGGATATTGTTGGTATAGATATTGTGAAAGTGGTTCATGCTTTCTTTCTGGGTTACTCACTGCCTAAGTCTATTACTCATACAAATTTGGTCCTATTACCTAAAAAAGATATTATTCAATCTTTTTCTGATTTTAGGCCAATTAGTTTGAGCAATTTTCTTAACAAAATCATTTCCAGACTTATACATGACATGTTGGAAGGGGTACTGCCAAAACTGATATCTCCTAACCAATCAGGATTCGTTAAAGGGAGAAATATCACTGAAAACGTGTTGTTGGCACAAGAAATAATCTCAGAGATCAGAAAAAGAGGGAAGCCTGCTAATGTGGTCATCAAGTTAGACATGGCTAAAGCTTATGATAGGGTGGACTGGAAGATTCTGATTAGTGTATTGGAGAAAATGGGCTTTGATAACAAGATGTTGGATATGATTAGGAGGTTGGTAGCCAATAATTGGTACTCTGTACTTGTTAATGGGCAGGCTCATGGCTTCTTTCACTCCACTAGAGGGGTAAAACAAGGAGATCCTTTATCTCCTGCACTTTTTATATTAGCAGCTGAAGTATTAACTAGGGCTCTAAATCATCTGTTTTACAACAATGAGTTTAAGAGCTTTGGTTTACCCCAATGGAGTGATCAACTAAATCATCTTACTTATGCAGATGATACCATCATATTCACTTCTGCTGACAAAAAATCTATGCAATTAATCATGGAAACTCTTCAGCTGTATGAAGCTCAATCAGGCCAACTTATTAATAAAGGAAAGAGTCTATTTTACATGTTCAACAAGACTACACAGGTCATAGTTTAGGAAGTGGAGGATACTACTGGATTTATGAGAGGAAGCTTTCCATTGACTTATCTTGGCTGTCCCATTGGGCATGCTAAGAAGAAGAAGGTCCATTACTCAGAACTAATCAAGAAGATCCAAAGCAAATTGCAGGTGTGGAAGGGGAGGTTGTTATTTTTTTGAGGAAAAGTAGTGTTGATTAATAATGTATTGCAAAGCATTCCTATATACTTGTTATCTGCTATTTGTCCACCAAAATGTGTTATACAAGATATACATTTCAATAACAATATAGAAATTCTATAATTAGGAATAGAACTTTTAAAAGAAACATGAACTCAAGAACTCAAAATGAACTTATCTCAAGAATACTCAAATCTAAGGAAAGTATCCTAGATTACTCTTTTACTGATCTGAAAGTAGATGTAGGGCGTGAGGACGAAGTAGTCCAACACTATGATAGCCTTACATACTTGAAAGGTTCTTGAAGAATCTTGAAGAATATTGAAGAAGAACTTGATTAGAAGCCTTGAAACCCTAGCTTGAAGGTAAACAATCAAGAAACCCTTTCTTGAGATTCTTGAATGAGTTTCTTCAAATCTCTATGGCCAAGAATTATGATTTTCATGAGTGATTCATAATTGTATGGAGGAATTTGAGTTGAAAATAATGGAATTCTTGGAGAAAGACTTACCTTGAAGAAGAATCTTGAAAAAGATTGAAAAAATCTTGATTGGAGTCTTCTACTTTGATTTTTCCTTAGGGTTTTGCCCTAGGGTTTGAGAGAGAAGAGAATGATGGATTTAAAGATGAAAATCTAATTGTTTTGAGCCTTTTATTAGTCAAGAAATTTGTTTAGGGTTTTCTTGGAGGTAAAAATACATAAACGACGCTTTTTAATGTTTTCCTGTCGGCTAATTCGTAACAACACTGTATCAGGTTACTAAAATAGTCATAACTTTTTACTCAGAAATTGGATTGACGCAAAATTAGTGGTGTTGGAAAGTAGATTCAAATACCTTTAATTGTATAGGTTATTGCCCACGTAACTCTTTATATTCTAAGAGATATAGTCATTTGAAGTTGACCCAAGTAGAATCTTACATCAAAACTTAATCGATAAGGAAACTTCAAGAACACTTATCAAGAACTCATCAAGAAATTAAATTGCTCAATATTTATGGATAGATT
>JAJONR010011412.1:0-26817 GCA_029582245.1 Solanum etuberosum | reverse complement strand
TGGAGAACAATTTTGTAACTCTTGGTGTTTATAGTGGAGCTTTTGGTCCTGTGGTTTTTTACTCTTCACATCGAAGGGTTTTCCACGTAAATCGTTGTGTCTTGTGTGATTGGCTTATTCTTATCTTGTTGTTTTTATTTGGTTGATATACTTGTTGTCCATTCTTCGTATTGCTTGATTTGGTTTGTCTTCTCTTGGTTCAAATTGAAAGGGAAAGTTAGACTTGAGTATTATTCCGCTGTTATCCTGTCGGGCATTCTTGTTAGTGCCTTGCCTTTCCCAACAAAAAGCTTAATCTTGCATCCATAAAGAAAGATGCCTTTGGATGGTTTTATTTGATTTTTTGCATATGCAATTTGCTTAAATTTTTCATTGTTGTGTTTGCTTGTGAATTTGAGGTCCCAAAGTTAAAAATGATTATGTAGAGTAAACTTTTTCGTGGTGTATATAATTGGTTGTGGCCTATACCTTGTGACATAAATGGCTTCAACCTATGTTACATGGACTGTCATACCAATACACTTATTATAAATGTGTCTGTATAAGTATCCAGTATGGGTATCTGCAGTTTTTGCTAATTTTTAGTGTATCTTGAAGAATCCCCATCAAGTATCCGCACTCACGTCGCACCTGTTGGGCACGGTTACTCAGAGTAAATGAAAGATCTATGTATCTTAACCTTTAACAATAACCAGTTGAAGGGCTTTAGGATTACCTAAATTCAGTGCCAATTAAATTCTTAATTTGTTAGAATTAAGTGCTTAGTTTGATCTCACAATTGTGTGTGTTACTTCTCTAATTTTTTATTGTAGAGGTGGAGCTTCGCCAGCCTTAAAGAAAGTAGAACGTTATTCAGTACAAAAAATAACAGGTGATGGGCGCTGCATGTTTCGTGCTCTGGTATGAAGCATTTTCTTCCCTGAACTAATTTGATGTACTGTTGACTGCATAACTTTATTGCTATAAGTTTATGATGTGTTTTAGCCTAATTGCAATGGTCTTAGAGAGAGAATACTTTACTTTATTGATTGAAAGGGAGAGGGAATAAAACTAACTGAAGCAAACTAACAACACATTTTACTGACGGTACCTTCTTACTCTGCAGAAGGTCTTTGTGTGCCACACCTTAAAGGGCCATTTTTCGTAGACCATAAAGAAGCAATATAACCATCTTTTTCCTGGTTTTTGGAACAATATTCATAATCTTGCATCTCTGTTGAACCAAATACACATAATTAGTGCTAATCAGGAAGAATGCCACAAATTCTTGGCTTCATTCTTCTAGCAAAACCCCCAGAAAACCTGATTTGATTTCTTCAGCGGTGCTGGCATGCAGGAATAAGGAGTTCTCAATGACCCTGAACAGCTTCCACCAGAGTGCCGTTGACAAATAAAAATGCTGAAGCATACAGATATGGCTCACTTTTTTTTAAAGTAATATGTTACATATATTAATGGTTCTCACTATTTACTTTGTAGTAGTCAAGAGGTATAATCTTTTTTGGTACAGTATGTCATCCGCGTTCGTACTTTTAAAATAAAAACCTATGCAACCTTAACCTTCCATGGGGTCTTTATTCCTGAAAGTGAGAGAAATAAGGATTTGTGTTGTCAGCTTAACTCATAAACAATAGAAGATTTCCATATGAAAACCATAAACATCTGAACTCAATATCACTTTCTCTGGATGACTTGAAAATTAAGAATCCCATCAATCATGAGGGAACTCTGAGAATCTATTTATCACTTTATCATCAGCTTATGGAACGTGCTCTAAATTCTCTTCGCATATGGTAAGAAATCTGAAACTAGAAGCACCATGAAGGAAAAATTGGATAAATGTGTGATCTATTTCCATTTTGTACTTCATGCTATTTGTACCTAAAATGTTTTAGTGCCTTGGAATTTGAAGCAATAATTTGTTTCTCTGAGGAATTGGTGTTATTTTTTAATCAGGCAAAAGGGATGGCTTTCAACAAAGGTGTGAAACTTCACCCTCGAGATGAAAGAGATGATGCAGGTAATATTGTCTACAAGGTTTCTCATTGATCATTTCTGTACTACTCATTAATTATACCATCAAGGTTAAACCTCATAGTATCTCTCTAACTAGTCAAATTTATGAACTTCCATTTCATTTATGATTTCTTTTTCACTAGGAAACCATGGCTTCCACATTTTAAGTGATCTCAAAAAAAATTCTCGTCATACACTGGGGCAAGCTATCAGTTCTCTTCTGTCTCATTTTGTGTGATTATTTCCCTGAAGTTGATGAAAACTCTGCTTTCCCTTATGTAAAAGATGAATTAAGGATGGCTGTAAAGGAGGCTATTTGTGATGATGAGAAAGAACGTCTTAAATATGAAGAGGCCTTGGTTGCCATTACAGTTGAGGAGTCTTTGAGACGGTGAGGCTTTATAAGCATTGAAGAACCTGAAACTTCGTCTCTCAATTTTAGGTACTTTATGATACTACTGCTAGTCGGATATGAATACTTTCTCAGTAATTTGATTCATTTTATTAGATATTGCCAACGTATCGGACGGTCTGATTTCTGGGGAGGAGAGTCAGAGCTATTGGTAAGCAAATTTTTAACCTTATTTCTTCTAATCTTGAATATTCAATTGTTTTTTATCTTTATCCTCTATTGCCATGTAACCATCATCAATCCATGTTTAGTTGTTACATAGGGAAGTTTTTATGAGATTCTCAATCATTCTTTCAGGACTATTAGTTGTTTTGGTTTACTCATTCTTTTCATTTCTTCAATTGTATACTGCTTGGCATGTCCACACTAATTTCTTTCTAGTTAATGAGGGAAAAAAGATGGTTTCTGGTAGTGTTTCTATAGGAAGTGCATCGATAATACTCTGTGTCACACATCACAAGTGGGACACTTACATTTAGCTACATTTCCTCAGTTTATGCTGATAGATCATCTTTCTTTCTTCATCAGGTATTATCGAAGTTGTGTTGCCAGCCAATCATGGTATACATACCAGAACAGGAGGTACTTCCCTTTGCTTCAAAAGATTTACTTCTGAAGTAGTCATAACAAGGACTCCTTGCTCGGAAAACAAAGCTTATCTAGCCTATCAACGAACACATTAACAACATCTGCTAAAGTATTTTGAGTATTGTTGTCCAATTATACCTCTTCTCCTTGCCATCAACTAAAATAGGCTCTGTGAAATCTCATTCCGCTCAGTATACTGAATTCTTATTCCATTAGGACTCTCAAAACAAGCTAACGGCTACCCATCCGCCCCATCATCTTCTTTTGCACACTAGACTATCAGTGCAGTATCTCCTTCAATTAATCTACTAATTCTCTAAAAGAAATTAACAAGGCAACAAAAACCAATGAAATTTTACCAATTCAACTTTGGAAGCTTCTGTTGGCAATAGTGAGTGAGATATGTCAGTGTACACTTACTGAGATTGAATATGAAGGCATTCGATCTTCCCAGGCTAATAAGCCGAACTTCCCTTAGCTTCCGCTCCTTTAAAAGAAAAATTATTAACTCTTGAACAGCATGAAGCAGAGAGAAACAAAGTGGAAATAAGATATTGATACAAATATGTGTCAAGGATATCATCCTGAATAACATTTAATGGATGACGAATGGTTGAAAGAAACACAAACAAAGTAAAAGTTCCTTTTAGTTGAATAGAAAAAAGTGACTGAAGATATCTCATATCTTCAGTTCATTTTGGTGTGTACATTGCCACTTTATCCTGTCATGAGTTAGTGGTCCAGGATCTAGGTTCATCTCTAATTTGCACTCCTGTGCTGTTGTTGGTAGGGATTGGTTACATTTTATCTATGGTGTTTGCTTCCGACTTGTAAAATCATATATATAGGTACTGCATTTGCAGTAAGCCCTGACATAATGTGGAAAAGAGGTTGAAAATGTCATTTTCACCTTGAGACATGCTACCTAGTTGATCGATCAAGGCCTAGACCGTAAGACTACAATTGTATAATGGTTGAAAGTTATCAAAACTTTGTTTTCTTAGCTAGTAAGTAGTATCTAAGTTCTTAAAAAGTACTCCTAAACCTATCTCTTGTTTGTTCGTCAATAATGTTTGATTGAATGTTTTCTTATGAATTTTGGCGATGAAACTGCAGCATGGAGGAAGAGGCTCTGGTTTCATTCCTATTGCAGAATATGGAGCTGAGTTCCGTAAAGGTTCGAAAAACAGAAAGGCCAGGAAGGTTGTGAGGCTCCTTTATAGTGGGAGGAACCATTATGACTTACTTGTATAGCAACTTTCCTCACATTCAACAGAGTTTTAGCACTGTATTCTTTTTAAAATTTTGTAGCAAGTGGTGGACACAATATTGTTAATCTGATGTATTTCCTGAGCTTCAAAAACTGATATTTAGATTGCTCATGTAGGAGATAGAATTTATGTTCTCAAATGTTAATTTTGTGCAATTATTTTTCAATTAAATGTGTAAGTTTTCCTGAGAAGCCAAGTGTGTTTGACAATATAGTGGTTATTTCTCTCGATATTTTGTATTCTCTTTTAAATAGTGAATTGCTCATCTGCTCTTGTGGATTAGGTCGATTGATTGAATCACATTAGATATTTGTATCTCTTTTGATATATTTCTCATTTGTATTCTTATTTATGGTCTTTGGTGGTTTATTTTGCTAGATTTCACGTGATACTTGATTATTAAGTATACAGTTAAAATTATACATATTGGCTAGACTTTGTAAAATTGTTGGCATAAAGTCAAAACTTAATTAAGATCCATTAACTTCTCAACAAAATTCATGTATTTTTTTAGTGTTCACTAACTTTTTGATGTTCAAAGCTATATATATATATATACACACACATACATACATCTTTAGGAATAATTTTTTCAAACATTTCTCTAATGGACAAATTCTTACAGATAATTTCGAAAAATCGGGTAAAAGTTGAAATTGAAATCGTTGAAAACATTTTCCTTCGTGCCAAACACACTCTAAGAAGGAAAAATTAAAACCAATATGCTAGATAAATATGTCAATTAGTGTGAGAGAAATTTAATATGCTCACTTCAACATATATTTTTAATGACATTCTAATACCCTCTTTGTTCATGTTTACTTGTCCTTGACACACCCATTAATACATATTATTTATCATTAATATGTTTTACCAGACTGTTAAAAGAAGAGAGAATTACAACAAAATTTAAAAACTTTGTTATTTCCTTCTATTAATTATTTGAACTTCTAATTAACAAATGATTTCATTATTTCTTTGTATGGGAACATTAAAAATACAATAAATCTTCTTTCCTAAGTTTTAACACATTGAGAAAAATACTAATGCATTAAATATTATTTAAAGTTTTTTTAGTTAATAGAAAATTTTCATAAGGTTTGCGTGTATCCCATCAAGGCATCAATTCAAACTTTACTTGTGAGATTGCATTAAAATGTTGTTACTTTTTATTACGTAATGACACAAAAATGTATAAAAATTATCTTTAAATTAAATTTATTTTATTTTATTTTGATATGCTAAGTTAGAATAAATTTTAGTTACCGAAAAAACCTTTTATAACCATCAGAAATTATTGTTGTGTCAAAAAATCGCAATTATTATTTAGGCATTTTGATTATTTCCTTGTATTCACGTATCAACTATTTCAATCAATAAAAAAGTTATTTATTTCATGTATGGTCATGCCTGGAGGAATTTAGTAAAATCTCTTCTACACATTTCTAGGTTTTATTTTAGTTTTTTCAGATTTTTTACGGGAGACTTTTCTCATATTTTAAGACTTTAAATCAAATAAGTTAAATATTTAGATCTATCAATAAAGTTTTTTTTGACAACAAATATCAATGTAGTGTGTTAAAAGTAAAAACAAATGGCTAAGATTTTCTCTTTTTGATAACAAATATCAATATAGTGTGTTAAAACAAATGGCTAAGATTTTCTTTAACATAAAATAACATTTGGCAATATAAATAAGAATTATTGAGATATCTAATGTGAAGCTAAAAGTTTTGTCTCTTACAAGAATGTTGTTGTAATTATAGGTAGGAAAAACAAGAAAGTTAGGGTATGTTGGTCTTTCTATTTTAAATCTTAAAACTTTCAATATTTCCTAAGCATTTAACTAAAAAGAATCAATACCTTTTGTATAAAAGAATTGTAGAAACAAAAAAAAAAACTATAACTAGAAACAAACAAACAAAAACATATGAACCAAGATCTATAAGAATATACACATAATGTGGTAAATGAATAACCAAAATTTAATAAATTAAAGCTCCTATTCTCGTTACTAACATTTCTCTTACCACTAGCAAGGGTATTTTTAGTCCCTTAACACTATTTTCTTTAGAATTTGTGAATCATTTTATGCTTTTACTACCATTCTTAAAATTAAGAAATCAGGTTTTGAGATAGTATATGATGCTTCATACAATATTCATACTATTTTTCATAGCTAAATATTTAACAACAATACTATATATATCAAAGTTGTTTAATAGATTCCAGCAGATACAATTTTTGAAATTCTGATAGTTCAATAATCGTTAACAAGCTCTTTATTGTGTTATATTCTCATTTCTTTCTCATTCTATAGAGCGTAAACAATCTTGTATCCACTTTGCAACAATACCTTCATACTTCTTGCTTCAGCATTCCTACTTAAAATAGTCAAGAAATGACTACACAACGAGAACAAGCTCTAGCTATTACACTGGATTGCCAGATTCAGATGAAAGATATTTTGACACATGAATCATCTTCTAAAAATACGTTGTTTGCGAGAAGAAAATATTGAAAATAAAAGTACATTTGGAATAACAATGATTCTTAATATAATAAATTATAGATTTGGGATATGATTAACTTTATAAGGTTTTAAGTCACATCTGAATTATACTTGTAACATCTTGTGATTGAAGAACTAGTCAAATTAGGATTCAATAGTATTACGGGTCATCATTCAAAAACATTAATACTGATTTTAACTTTTATATATAAAAAATTATACACTTTTTAGCTTACTTGAAATGTTTCCTATAAACAGTGATAATAATTAAATTAGTAATTGAATAAAATAAAAAAAGTTATTTGTCACCATAGCAATAAGCCAATAACATTCCATAGGTAGTTTATGATAGACTTTATACTCGAATAAAACATATCAACCAAAAAATATATTATATATTATATATTACAAATGAATTTAGTATATTATTGTAAACAAATTAGAACAATTAATTTATAATACTTTATGTACCCTAAAAAGAATCAGTAGATTTGACTAGTTTAGGGGTGAGCAAAACTCAAATCGACTAATAAATTGAATCAATTTCTTTTTTATTAATTTATTGTTATTGGTTTAGTGGTTAACGAGTATTTAATGATTTTATAAAAAAAACATATCAAATTATCAGTTCGGTTTTCGTTTTTAAATGTTGGGTTATTGAATAAACAGATAACTCATTAAGACTACAGTAACTTTACCCCTACATAAAATATTTAATATTAATATTAGTACCTTTCTGGGAGTATTACTTTTGCCCTTTAGCCTTCGATTCAAATTATCTTCATGATTCTTTTATTTGTGTTGCACTTTTATAGTTTTTTTCATGTTAATTTCTATTTTATGAGTATTATGTAAAGTCACATTATTGTTCTATCTTACCAAATTGTTGGAGAAATCATATATTTGTTTTATAAACATTTTCTTATTGGTTAAATAGAAAATCGAACCATTAGATAAATCAAAAGCCGATAAAAGATATCTAATTGATTTGGCATTTATTTAGCATATTTAAAAATCAAAAATCGATAAACGAAATCGATGATACATAAAAATCGAATCAAATCGATCGATGCACACCTCATGACCAGTATTATGTAAAGATTCCTAAAAGTTATTATCTTATATATTAATATAAATTAAATTCATTTATATTTATCATGAAAGTTAAATCTAGTTCTATTTTAGAACTTTTTTTCTTAAACACAAATTATTCCATTCAATGCCCAAATCATTTACCACCAAATTTCCAGTTGAAAAAGTAGGAGTACTAGGAAGACTATAAAAAAAATTATACTAGTAGAAAAAAATTACTATTACAAAGGCAGAAGAAAACAGCATCAGCAGCCCACATGACATTGCTTAGCTGTGAGATACAGAGGGGAATGTCTCTGTCTTCCCATTTTTCTTCTATTTTTTTTTTCCTTTTACTTCTTCGAAGGCAAACACTTCTTGAACTAGCCAGCCCCCACTTTCTACTTTTCTTTTATTTCTTTTGGGGTTGAAATAATAGTGCAGAAAATAATGTCATGAGTATGTTTTCATGCTTTTAGGCTGGAAAAGATTGATTCTTGGTGCCACTAATACCATATCTCAATATTCATCCATTTTGGTATCTGATTAAGAAGGAAAAGACTGATTCTTGGTGAAGAAGTATACACAAATTTTGACTAAAGTTACCAAAGATTGATTCTTGGGGAAGAAGTTGTTTTCATTTGAGTTCTTGTAGTTGGGGTTTTCTTGTTTTTTATTAATTGTTGAAAAATGGATACATCTGATAAATTGTTTAATAGGCAGAGAAGTCTTCATCAGATCCTTGGAGGAGGTTTTGGTAAGTCCACCTAATGCAAGTTCTTGATCATGTCAGCTCTTGTTTGATGAAGAATTTAGGTTCAGAATTTGGTTTATCTGGAATTTGATTTTACATGTTTATCACAAATGCAAATGAGTTCTTGACATGGGATTGATGAAATTTTTGTTGAAATTGGTATTTGTGATAAAAATTTGTTCTTGTCATTGAAGGAGTTTTTTGGTTATATTTTGTGTTTGATCCAGTTGTAGTTTGTTTGAAACAGTTGCTGAAGTTGTTCTATGGAGGCGAAAAGATGTGACAGTGGGAATTCTTGTAGTAACATTGTTTGCTTGGGTGGTCTTTGAGAGATCTGGTTATACACTTCTATCATTAGTCTCAAGTGTTTTCTTTCTGCTGTTTGCCATTTTGTTTCTATGGGCTAAATCAGCTGCAATTCTTAACAGGTAAATGACAATCTTATGCAAATGCTTTTATGATATGGTTTTTCGTGTTTAGCTGTCTGTGGTTTGATGAGAATTGCACAAAGTGAATGATGTCACATATCTCAGTTGTGATATACAATTTTGATGAGCGTTGTTTACTTGGTTTAATGTATGTAGTAGCATTGGTATAAGTAACTAAATTGAAAATATGGGGGTACTCAAACTTCTGTGATTTGGGTTAAGAGTCTCATGTAGCTCTAAAAGTATGTCAATCCCTATGAGAGGGGTTAGTTCCTGCCATATTGACAGGTTATTATCCAGAAAGGCAATTCAATGGATATTCGTTTGCTTCATATGGGGATCCGCATCTGCTTTATAGATGCTTGATTACTTGAATAAGGAAAGGAAGCAAGTTATTGACATGTAGCAAACCAAAATGATTTTACATTGTCTAAAATTTAGGAAGACTTTCATCTTAGGTAGAGGGGAGGAGGTTCTATCGGAGGCTGAGATGCGAGCTATTTCCAAATGCTAAATGAAACGAAGTGCGCCGGTCAAGTAGCATAAACACTAAACACTTCTAGTAATGCTCCTTTGTTGCTGTTTCCTTTCTTGTTATCTGTTGGTTATCTCTGACAACTTTTCTTGACATTTATTAATCTGCTCAATTAATCAGCATTGTGTGTGTGCCCGTGTAATGAGGGGGGGGGGGGGGGGTCCTGCCATCAGAGCTTTCTGGATTTCTCTCTTTTTCAGATGAAGAGTGTCCGGACTCTGGACCTACTGCGTCTCTTCCAACAGTATAATAGTTGTCTCAGGGACATTGTTATCATCTCTTTTACTCCAAGAAGACATGGAAGCATACACCAACTCTCAAGGACACTAGGCAGTGCAAGAGCAAATGTTGCACTCCCAAGTCATTTCTCATACACGTAGCACCTATTATAATTTACAAGTCTCCTTTTTAAAATCATCCTGTGTTAAGCACTAGAACCCTTCCCAAACATGCTACATTTGTGGGAACTCTATTTTCCAACAGTTTCAAGGCCAATGGGGTGCAAAGAAATTTATAGTTTCTTATTACTGTATAGTAGAACAGCTTTCTAGAGAAAAATCAGCTGATAGTTCAATATTTTATAAGCTATTATAGATGTTGGTAACGTTGCTTGGACAAGGACTTCTATTATTGATCTTTGATGGGAAGTTTGGAGAACAATCAAATAAATCACATAAAAAACAAAACACTAGGTGATTTCCTTACATCTGTCCAAGCGTTGTGGATGGAGTTACCCGGTACCTGTGTTGGGACGAGGTAGCAGGTACCCGTGAGAGTAGTCAAGGTGAGCACAAGCTAGCCTATACACCAAGGGTAAAAAGAAAAAAAAGACACAAAAAACAAGGATGGGGATGGAAAAATGTCTTTCAAGAAAGTCATCTACTTGCCGATTCATTGAGATTACTTTCTAACTATGATGTTTTGTAGACTTCTTCATAGTTAAACTATGTTATCTTGAGACCTTTTAGTGCCATTCAGAATGGTAGTTCATGATATTATTATCAACTTATCTAGTAATGAACCTTCTTGAACTATAGTCATTGGTTTTTTTGTGATTGAACCTTGTCCAAAATAATTGCAACAGACCAGCTCCACCTCTGCCGCATTTGTATCTCTCTGAAGAAATGGTAAATGAAGCAGCATATTTCATCCGCAATCACATCAACATGATACTATCAGTTTCTGAGGATATTGGCCTTGGTAAGGACACAAATATGTATGTTAAGGTCTCCGCGGGGCTGATGCTAGTATCAGTCGTTGGGGGCTTGACCGATTTCCTCACATTGGGATACACAAGTAAGTTACTCCCATTATTCCTAATTCTGGAAACAAAGCGTTCTCTTGACAACAGAAACTGACTTTCATGTTCTTTATCTTTGCAGGCCTTGTGATTGTTCTTACAGTTCCTGCACTCTATGAGAAGTATGAAGACCAAGTTGATGCATATGTGTTAATGGCATACAGGAAATTGTGGCAGTTGTATCATAAATTTGATGCAGTGTGTGTTAACAAGGTTTCAAGATTAAGTTTGGAAAAGAAGAAATTAAGCTAAAACCATTTTCTCTATTTGTGTTAAAGTTTTTTTTTCAACTTTTTTCTAAAAGAAGGGATTGGGGTAAGGTTGTTTTGGAGTTTGTTGTTTCAATAACCTTTGCCATATATCTTGTTTTCTTTCCATTTTTCTCTTTCTCGACGGAATTGAATGGCGAGCAAGTGTTCCTAGGGGCACCAAGATATGAGAGATTGTAATTTGGACATATTGTGTACATCCATGTATTGAATTGGAACCAAGACAAAGAAGACCATGCTTCTTTTTTCCTCTTAAATGGATACGGAAGACTTGTTTGGGATTGAAGCGTTGTAGATCGATTGGTTATGTACATCCATTTTCTTGCAGAGCTAACTATTGTAAGTTGGTCTTGACTAAGTTGTAAGCTTGCAACATGATTTGCCTTACAGATATGTATAATTGAACCACAGTAATAAATCATTCAGCAATTATTGTTAATTGCTGTTTGCTTATAACTACTATAACTGACAATGCCTGGATGCTTCAGGAAAATAGTTCAAATATGTAATTTCTGGCCTCAATTTAGAAGCTGCAAATCTTGAATGACTTCTTCTCAAGCAGAAGAGATTCATGCTACTGTTTGAACACGAAGGTGGGTAAATGTCAGCGTTTCAGCTTTAACAAAACATTGTTGGTAGTTTAGAAAGTAAAATACACTGCAGGCAACAACAAAATGGGCACTGTTCTTTCAAAAGAAAAGATGGCGGAATAACAAGAACATAACTAGTCCTGGTTGCTTCTGAAATTATCACGTTTTTCATGTTGCCAACCATAGCCCTGTCCATCATGACTTGTATCACCAGAATAGTGTCTGCCCCCTCTCTGGAGTTGTGACCTGTGATGAGGTAAAGGTGGGGGTGGTGGGAGGGACGCAGGTTGTGACATCAGTATACCCTTGCTATCTCTGGTGTCCATGGAATTACTACTCTGTCCACCTTCCAATCCTCTGTTGGCTGACAGCGGAAATGGCAGGTTTGACTGCCCAGCTGACTGCCCCATATTCCATGGTCGAGAGTAATTTTCTGGAAAATTCCTATTTCCTGCAGCACCAGGTGGAAAACCTAGCAAAGACCCTTGTTCTGATCCCCTTTCAGAAGTTGAGTCTGGCCTAGGCATCTCAAATGAAGCAGCACCATAAAATGGTTGGGCTCCATCAGGTGCAAACTGAGGATAACCAAATTGATGAGCCAAACCTGGATTCGAACTCACAGGCACCGCAAAGCCACGAGGTTGGGGCATGTGCACTGGAAATGAACCCTGTGCATCAAAACCTTGCTGAGGTAACCGGTTCCTCTCAAAGCCTGGAGGAGGATTACAATCAGACTGTTGCTCTGGTGGCTGATTTTGGATTGAACCAGTGAAAGGTGGCTTTTGTTGCATAAAAGGCCTAGGAAGCTGTTGGTCTCTAGTTTGAGAATGATGATCTTTGTCTTCGCAATCATGTGCCTGGGAACCTGAACCAGGAGAAAATATGGGCCTAGGTGGTGCTTGCACTGTAGATTCAGATGCTGCAGGCTTTCTAGCACTAGCAGATTCTGAAATGTTTCCATCTTTCTCTGCACGAAGGAGATCACTGTGAGTCTCATGAATATGAGATTCAAAGTCAGTCTCCTTCAGAAAGGACTTGAGACAATGCGGAGCTGCGCAGACGTAGACCCCTTCCAACATCTTTATTGTTTGAATCTTCTGAATGCGTTCATCACAGCTGAATAAAAGAAAATGTAACTCAGATTCCGTACTCATTAGATCAGTGAAACAAGTATGGAACAGGTAAAGCCAAACTAACCAACCTAGTTTACTCACAAACAATTAAGTAGCAATACAGCTGAATAAGGATGCGTGACAGTTCTCTAGAAGATGCTTATCATGACAATCTTAAATGCTTTTGATGAGATTCCAAAATTTCCAGTCAGAGTTAAAATCAACCATCTGCCATAACAAGGGCTGATGAAGCTCTTCATAGG
Source organism: Solanum etuberosum (assembly GCA_029582245.1). Taxonomy (NCBI): domain Eukaryota; kingdom Viridiplantae; phylum Streptophyta; class Magnoliopsida; order Solanales; family Solanaceae; genus Solanum; species Solanum etuberosum. Next base: position 13,696 of record JAJONR010011412.1, on the reverse strand, counting down.
AGCAACATCTCTCTAACTTGGAAGAGAATTTCTAATAAAATGGTATTTCAAAAACTAGCGCAAGCTGATATAGGATTAGACTATAAAACTAAGATGTCTACTCGACAAAATAAGGAAAATTCAGGTCTAACAACAGAGATTTGATACTGAAACATGACCTGACAAAATATCAATGTGAAATTCAGGTTTAAGTAGAACAGCCAAGACCTAAAACATACACCTTTTAGTACCCTAATGCTGCTACCAGCAGCATATCCCCTATAAATCACTATATTGTTTGCAATCCTTTTGACTTGCCATCTTTAAATGTGAGAATGTCCAAAATAATATTTGATAATTTTATATCCTAAAGCAATGATAATATCACTCTTAAAAGTGGAGAAACAGGATATACGCTTACAGGTAGCAGAGAGAGTCGCTCCTGGCACAATCTAAACAGAAGATATGTTCACATGGACTCTGCAAAAAAAGATAGTAAAGATCATTTTGACTCGAAATGTAGTTGGGAGAAGTATAAAGGTGATAGTGTGTTCCAACAGTTCACAACATTGATAATGTCATCCAACATGAGTCATACACCAGCTTTCAAAAGCATAACCCAGTTAGTGTATGACATACAGCCATTTTGTGGTAACAAGAAAAAGTTCTGCCAGACTTGCCACATTACACACAAGATAATAGGAAAAGCATTAACCAATTGATGTATAAAACAGGACAAGTTATTCAATAAATGCATTATCTTAAAACAAACACAAGTTCTGGAATATGTGACATACATAAAACATAGCAAATAGTTGTTATCTGGAAATAAAAATGGGTAATGGGAAGGGACTTTAATGTTTAGATTTCGGAAGTGAAAGATACAAATGTATAAGGAGACGCAGGGTTATGTCCAAGGGAGAAGATTTTACCCAGGTTTCTTGCATAGACAAATTTCTGATCTCACCAGCATGTAATGAACAACTCGAAGTTGTTAATCAACTGGTTCTTTCTAGAGTCTAGTCATAGACCAATTATTCTGGAAAGTAGTTAGTTTGATCCTAATCCTTCATACTTGCAACAACATATCCGGCGTAATCCCACAGGTGGGGTCTAATCCTTCTTACTTCAAGTTTGAAAACATGTGGCTACAAATTGAAGGTTTTCTAGACATAATCAAAGGGTGGTGGAAGAATACAATATCACTGGCAATCCACCCTTCATTTATTTTTAGGACTGGCAATCCAGGCTTTATCTTAATCTAGAAGTATAAAGACTCTTAAAAAAATATGAACAAGCTAAAACAGGGAAGTGTATGGTATGGTAGCACAGAGAAGCATGGCCTTAGATGAACTTTCAACCTAGAATAAACTGCTAACACAGAGCCCAATCCCAAGACTGAAAAATAAGATGGTGACATCAAAGCTGGACTTCAGCAGCTGGCCAAGATTGAAGAAGTCTCCTGAAGACCGAAGTCAAGATATCTATCGCTTAAGGACATGGATTGGAACACCAAGTACTTTCAAAGAATTGCAAATTCTCATAGAAGGAGCAATTGCATTGACAAACTGATGATAGAGGGCGTAATTACAGAGGGTAAAGATAGGATAAAAGGGGAAATCCTCGACTTTTATCAGAAATTGCACACTGAAAGAGAGAACAAGAGGCCACTAACAAGGTTTGAAATTTGGCCACCAACAAAATTCAGGATAACATAGACCTTGAAAGTGCATTTGAGGAAGAGGTCTCGAAAAACATTACCTCATGGACCCCTGACAAAGCCACAGGACCTTGAAAGTGCAACTTGGTAGTGTATATAAGATAGTTGCAAAACACCTAGCAGAGATACTGAAAAGGTGATTGACAAACTAGTCTCAGGACACCAAAGTGCTTTCAGTCAAGTCAGACAGATCATTGATGCAACACTGATTGCAAATGAATTGCTTGACTAGAAACAGAGACAAAAACTCTGGACTTCTATGTAAACTTGACGTGTGAAAGGGCTTCTGATAAAGTTAATTGATCCTATTTGTTGAGTGTGCAAAATAAAATGGGCTTTGGAAAAAGATGGATTATATGGATTAGATTTTGCACCGCAGTCAAATACTCGGTGATTCTTCTCACCGAAAAAGGGCACAAGGCAGGCTCTAAACTTTTCTTTTCATTTTGGCTAAGGAGGGGCTCAGCATATTACTGAATAATCCAGAGAACTTCAGCAGATCAAAGGATTTGAAGTTGGATTTAACTCTGGTGGAACTGTGGAGGTGTCATACCTACTTTATGTTGATGATGCTCTCATCTTTTGTGATGCTGAGAGATCACATATTTTATATCTCAACCTTACACTGTCTATATATGAAGCTCTCTCTGGATTACAGATTAATATGCTCAAAAGCACATTAAATCAGGTCAATGATGTTCCAAAATTGAAGGAACTGGCAGGAATTCTCTGTTGCAACGCTGGTCATTTACCAACAACTTACCAGGGGATGCCCCATTAGGGACCAAATTCAAATCTTCAGAGACATAAAGTAGAGTCATTGAGAAGTTCAAGGAAAAAATAGCTACTTGGCAACTGCAATACTTATCAATGATGAGAGGAAAACTCACTGTGATCAACCGTGTATTAGATAGTATTCCTACTCATCTGATGTCACTCATTCCAATACCAAGAATGGTGGTGTGATAATTTGGCATAATCAGGAGATCATTCTTTTGCGAAAGCAACAGTAAGGGGCACAAATTTCAGTTAATAAAATGGGTAACTGCCAAGATGACAAAACAGGTAGGACACCCGGGGATCAAAGATCCGACAACTTACAACAAATGCATGTTAATGAAGTGGCTATGCAGATATGGACAAAGTGATGATGCTCTTCGGAAGCAAGTAGCCAGAGCAAATCATGGCTCACAAGATAACTGGTGTATTAAATTATCTAGGGCTTCTCATGGTATTGGATTATGGAAGTACATCAGGAACTTATGGGATGATTTCTCTTAGAATATCACATAAAAGATGGGTTTCCAAATTTATTTCCCTAGATCACCTCTGATGCTGGATTTCCAAATTTATTTCAAATTGCCTCAAATGTTGAATCCTCCATTGCACAGGACAGACTTAATGTCGTATGGGATCTACAGATTAGAAGGAACTAAGGAACTGTTGATTTTGTTACAAATACTGCAGTCCTTCACTTTTCCTAACCACACAAATGATAGTATAAGTTGGGGCAACACAAAAGGGGGTATTCACAGTGAAGGTGGGATACAAATCTTCATTAACTCAGATTGGGAATGTTGAGCAATGTGCCAGGCTTCATAGATTGCTTCCCAAGGAAAAACATTTGAGTTCGGGGGTAGTTTTAAAAGTATCGCACATGACCTTACAAAATAGCGTTAGCCTGATGAACATTCAGATAGTGAATAGATGTTACATATACCATCAATGTCTGGAGACCAACAAACACCTCTTCCTACACTGCCAAGTAGTGGCTGACATTTGGAATATTTTCCTCTAATTTTGGATTTTCTTGAGTTACGACATACAATTGTATGCCTATGAGAGCCGGAGATTTTGGCAAGTTGATGAACAAAAAACATCAGAAAGATCTGGCGGATGATACCAACCAGTATATTGTGGTGTATATGGTCAAAAAGGAACCAATGGTGTATCAATTCCCATGCACTCTGTAAAACCTGTTGTATTTTAAACTTATTCCGTAAAAGCTAGGAGTACCTCTTAGATTTTGTCAGCTCCCTATCCTTCTAGTCTAAATCTCTCTGTGTTAATTTCCTAGTACTTTTGATTTCTGCATCTACCAGACGTCATTAATGAATTCTTATTACTTCATCTATTTAAAAAAATTTGAAAAAAACTAAGTAGCAGCAGCCAGAAGGTAGCCTAGTCCTGACCTCTCATTAGTTGGTGGAAATAATCATTATTGAGCAGTAACAGTAGGAAAGTGAACATGATAGATTAAAAAATATGTTGCCTCTATAACAACAACGGAGTAGGACTCTTCAAAATTGTCATCGGGTGTGTGTAGGATCTTTCAAAAGTAGTGCATTTTTGGAGGATTCGATGCGGCTATGACAACATTTTTGGAGAGTCCGAGCAAATTAGGCAAAAAGTTAAACATTGAACATTCTATAATCACCAGACATCCATAAATAGCAATTAGGAAGTCCAACCGAAACAAAAAATAGGGCAAAAGTTAAAGGGTTGAAGATTGTATTGTATACTGACCAGACGTCCATAAACAGCAATTGGAAAGTCACAGCGGATACAAATATGTACTCGTTTACCAGGCGGGCGCAGGGACCTCCGGCCAACAGTTTTGACAAGAGATGCAGGATTTACTGAACCAAGGCTCTTGGCTACAGGAAGATCAGCTAAAACAAGATGATCAGGACAAGCAACAACAGTTTCAGGAGGTATCCCCTTAACAACTCCACCACTCTCATTTGCTCGCTTGTTAAGCAGGATCCGAAGCATCTTTTCCGATTAACTCTGTTTCTCCACCCTACTTCAGGCGGCTCTAGGGTTAAGCCCCAAATGATATAAACTACCATCTATTTATATAAATTATTAGTAATAAAATTAATATAATCTTTTTTTCATGTTTCTCGCGATTTTACTTTCTAATCTCAACTCAGATTCTTTAACTAAGCATTTTTTTGACACATTTGGCAATTGAATAATACACTTACTGTTTTGATGTTTTTGTCATTGTTGTCCTTTTTTTAAAAAAAAAAAACTTTAGGCCCACTCAGGCTGATTTTATTAATTGACGAAATGAAAAATAACTTGTCCAATCAGACAAAGTTGGCTGACCCAAAAACAACCAAATGAAAATAGAAAGCAAATCTATATATCAATCTATATTATAAAAGTATGAACGTTCCACGTTAAATGTTGAATGATGAAAATATACCTAAAATATTAATCGACTTTTATTCCTTACATATTTATTAATGAAACAAGTTAGAGGTGGATGTAGTTGTAATTCTTTTTTTATTTTCACCACACATAAGTTGTGTGTTAAATGGTTGAGGTGTTTTTAGGGGATTACTGGAGAAGAGAGGTGTCGTCCCTTTGTTCTTCTGTGCTGAAACTTGAAAATTGCAGTGAAGGAAAATCAAGAAACCCCTTTACACTTATTTACGGACATGTGCCTTCATGTTTCACTGTCTTGATTTTGATATGCTCGATTTTAGGATTCATGTTAAAAAGGTTTAGGCCTATATATATACTACAAAATAGAGGAGTTTTCATAAATATTGGTACTTTAGTGCCTAATTACCAAACATAATGGTCGTTTGACTAATTATCAAACGTAGCATCAATTTTGAAGCTTGTTGTATCACTGATACATCTTTCTGAAATTCATGTTGTAGCACTGATACAACTTTTTGAAACTCGTGTTGTATCAATGACACGACAATTTTGTTGTATTTGTTCGCTCAATCTAGTTGGATTCATTGTATCTATTTGCTCAATTTAATTATATCAACAGTATCTTTATTTATTTATTTTTTTAACATTGGTAAAGTTGTATTAAGGGCATGTTGTCCACCTTCAAAGATTTACAGCCTTAACCAAAATTACAAGCTCCCTATTAATTCTATAATTTGATCTACATCTTCTATACAGAGCTATTTACACCAAAAATGTAAAGATACTTAACAACTCCATTTTACTTTGCAAATGGAATTAGATCTATCTTCAAAACATCTCCCAATTCTTTCCTTCCACACTGACCACCATAGGTGTTTGTTTGTTTCCCCTGTCAAATTGCATAGGAAACATCTAGGGACTAATTGCATTCCTTTCTTTTGTAGGACTTCTTGAGTTAAGCAGGCTCTTTTGATGACTAACCAAGTGAAGCATTTCACTTTGGTAGGGATCAGTCCTCTCCAAATACTCTTCCACTGATTATGGTAGGCCTCCAACCCCAACTTCTATTCATATCAACTATATCTTAATATTTCGTTGAATACATTGATTTTACGGCAGGTCCGCTGTCTCACATACAACATTCGTTTGGAGGTGTTAACAAAGCACTCAATTTTGTTGGATACACTGATATAAGTTTTAAAAAAAATCCAAAGCTTGTTGCCTCTATAACAACAAACACTCCGATGCAACACTGATTGCAACTTGGTAGTGTATATAAGATAGAAGCAAAACACCTAGCAAAGATACTGAAAGGTGATTGATAAACTAGTCTCAAGACATCAAAGTGCTTTCATTCTAGTCAGAAAGATCATTGATGCAACACTGATTGCAATGAAGTGCTTGACTAGAAACAAAAGACAAAAGCTCTAGGACTTCTATGCAAACTTGACGTGTGAAAGGGATTTTGATAAAGTTAATTGACCCTATTTGTTGAGGGTGCAAAGTACAATGTGCTTTGGAGAAAGATGGGTCATATGGATTAGATTTTGTATCACCACAGTCAAATACTCGGTGATTGTGAACGGGAGACGCGGGATTCTTCTCACATCGGGAATTTATGGGATGATTTCTCTTAGAATATCACATACAGTTTTTAGAAGGAACTAAAGGAACTGTTGATTTTGTTACAAATACTGCAGTCCTTCACTTTCTCTAACCACACAAAAGGGGTTATTCACAGTGAAGGCAGGCTACAAATTTTCACTAACCCAGATTAGGAATGTTGAGCAATGGCTTTGGAAGCTCATACAGGATATATTTTTTAATTTTATTTTATTAAGGTTCATATGGGATAATTATAAATACCCCCAAACTCAATTTTTTTCCTTGGGCAGCAATCTATGAAGCCTTCCACAGGATAACGTTAGCAGGAGGAACACTCAGATAGTGAACAGATGCCACAGCCTACATGTACCATCAATGTCTAGAGACTAACAAACACCTCTTCCTATTAGGGCAAAAGTTAACGCTTGAACATTCTATAAACACCAGACATCCACAAATAACAATTAGAAAAAAACAACGGACACAAAAATCAGATTGTATTAACTACTGACCAAACGTCCATAAACAACAATTCGAACACAAAAATTAGGGCAAAAGTTTAAGAGTCGAAGATTCTATTCTACACTAACCAGACGTCCATAAACAGCAATTGGAAAGTCACAGCAGACACAAAAATGTACTCGTTCAGCAAGCTGTCGCCGGGACCTCCGGCCAACAGTTTTGGGCAGAGATGCAGGATTTACTGTACCAAGGCTCTTGGCTACAGGAAGGTCAGCTATGACAAGATGATCAGGACAAGCAACTGTAACAGTTTCAGGAGGCAACCACTTAGCAACTCCACCACTCTCATTTTCTGGCTTGCTAAGACGGATCTGAAGCATCTTTTTCCGATTAACTCACCCTACTTCAAGCGGTTCTAGGGTTAAGCGCCCAAAGTAGTTATACCGCAAATAATTGAAACAACACTCTATTTATATGGATATCATCTATCTATATCTATAAAATATTAATCTGACTTTTATGTCCTTAAATATTTTATTAATAAAACAAGTTAGAGATGGATGTAATCGTAATTCTTACGTATAAGTTGTGTGTTAAATGACTGAAATATTTTTGGGAGATTATCGAAGAAGAAAGGTGTTTGTCCCGTTATTCTTCTGTGCTGAAACTTGAAGTTATTTACAGACATAGGCCTTGATGTTTCACTATCTTAATTTTGTTACGTTTGATTCTAGAATTCATGTTTAAAAGGATTAGGCCTATATATATACGAGAATTTTCATAAATATTGGTACTTTAGTGCCTAATTACCAAACACAGTGATTGTTTGACTAATTATCAAATGTAGCATCGGTATTTCTGATATTCATATGGTATCACTGATAAAACTTTCGTGTTATATCACAAATACAACATGAGCACTAATACAACTTTTTGAAACTCATGTTGTATCAGTTGACACAATAATTATGTAGTATTTATTCGTCCAATCTAATTGGATACACTATATCTACACGTTCAACTTAATTGTATCAACAATATCTTAATTTTGCTGAATACATTGATTTTAGGACAAATTGGCAAAATAGCCTGAGACCTAAAAATACAAAAGGGCAACAAAAATATATTACCCAGAACTGCAACAGCAAAAGCAAAGTACCAAGATTGAAAATATTCTAGTAACCACCATCATTTGATCCGAACAAAAAGGTTTACCTTCTCTCTTACACAATGAATACCAATTTGAGATAAACTAAAGCACCAAAACTGCAGAATTTAGAAATTACTTCTCAACACAAGACTAAAACATGTTTTACATGAACAAGTTGGGCTTAGTTGCCTTGTATGTGGTCTTGAGTTTCCTACTCGGTGGCCTGATTTTCTTGAACACCAAGGGGAACTTGATCTTGGAGTCATGGAACTGCTTTGTGCTCTCCCTCTTGCAGAGCTTAGCTGGAATGGTGGCCGTCTTTATGATCTGGATGCAGTGATGGCGAACTCTGTGACGAGAAGCCATCTCAGTGTACATCTGCTCCACAGCACCATTCAATGTGGTGTCACGGTACTCCTTGTACATGTTATGGTATCCCGTTCTACTTTGATAACGGAGCCAAATTCCATAGTTCTTGATTTTTGTTGGGTACTTCTCAAAGATCTAAAAGGTTGAACAATACACAATCTTAATGAGGAGGTACAATACAACATTTACAGTTAAAGGAGACAAGAAATTTAAACCCCACAGTTCATAGAAACAGGAAAAGATATTTCATGAAAATGACTAGAAATCTGTAAATGTTAGGGTAATCATGTATCCAATCCAAACCATATAAGGTCATACATAATGGTGCAAGAGAATTAGAGGAAAGGAATCTATTTATTTATGAGAATAAGCACAAGTATCAGGATAACTGAGAAGCCGCGGTGAATGAATCCTTCTTAGCTAAGGAATGTTTGTTGGACACCCACCCATTGTCCAGTTCCGGCTAGCGCTCCTCGTTGCCTTTGTTTGCACGGTCTCATAACTACATATCTCGTTGCCTTTGTTTGCACGGTCTCATAACTACCTGTGGACTTTAAACTAGCAAGGAAACCAAACTCTTGAACATAGTAAATCAAGACTGTCCACCAATAGACTCCCTTTGAACCACTTTACTTGTCATATTTTTTGTTTACACAACCCTTAAGACACTATGTGTTAATCTTTAATTAAGGGTATGAATATTATCATACCCTTATTTATAATCTTTAATTAATCATTAAAATGTTAATCTCTCTTCAATAAATATTCTCTTTAATCGCTCTCCAATAAATAAATAAAAAGTTAATCTAAACAATCACAATATTGGAGTATGTATATGTGCTCCACTTAGGATTTATGTTAATTAGTCAATGTTTTATTATTTCCAAGAATGATTATTATCAAGGATAAAATGGGAAGAATTTACTCAATTATATCTTGATTTTCCAAAAAAAAAAAAGGAACTATTTTGGACCATCTATTTTTAGCAAGGACAACAAGTAATGTGGTCCTGGGGACATAAAAAATAAAATAAAATAAAGAACCAGGGTTATGGTGTATAGATCTTGTACCAAAAGGCATATTTTCATGATAAAATAATGAAGCCTCAATAGTTGGGGTCAACTATATGAATCCCCCACTCTCCATTTTGCTCCATTTGAAGCCGTACTATTCCAATATTCAATAACTTTGCGTTCTCAAACACTAGAAGTACTCTAGTTTTGATTCTGATTTAGAAATCACAAAGCAAGATAAGAAAGGCTCTAAGCATATATTGTGCTAGATGTAAACTTAACAACACAACTAGACCTCAATTACAATTAGGTAATATAACCTTGTATCAATTTTTCTGATTCTTCTAATAACAGTTTTGCACATGCCTTAATTTTGTTTAAAGGGGTTGATAGAACCATAAAATTTGAACATGCCAACCAATTTATTTAAAAAAAATTACCAAGTTATTGCAGCATCTTTTAACATTTCATCACAACTTGGAATTCCAAATGCATAGGAAGAGATGTGTCCCTTCTCTTCTCTGTTGAGCTTCTCTTTTATAACGAGGCAAGTTGCTGCTACCACAAACCAGCACTCGGGTATTTCTATGCACTTGAGTAATTCTGATCACCAAAGTTTAGACAAATGGGGAATAATCACCCAAAATCTCTTCTTATTTCTCCTTTTTGTACTTTATGGGGAATCTACAGTTAAGCTAGACCCTTAACTTCCCTCCAACTTATTAGTTATTACACCCCCTCACACAGACTTGGATCATGATCGTGATCCATGTTCACCACCCAAAAAGAAACATGATCAAACCTAAATGCAAACTCTCTGTTAATGAAAGTTAATGAATGAAAGAGGCAGATGATCACAAGCTATAGTTGTTGCATGGGATGCTCATTTGAAACCTGTCTTATCAATGCGAGAAAGACAGAAGTTCGGACTGCGATCCCGATAAGTAACTTCTATTACTATATTAGTGATCCCAACTAGATATTACTCCCTCCTGACCACTTTACTTGTCGCCTTTACTAAAAATAGATGGTCCAAAATAATTGTGATTTAAGAAAATCAAGATATAATTGAGTACAGCCTTCCCATATTAACCTTAGTAATAATTATCTTTAAAGTAATAAACATTGATTAATTAGCATAGGAAACCTACATGTAGAGATACACATACTCCAATATTATGATTGCTTAGATGACCTCTCTTTTTGTTTATTGATTATAGATTAAAGAGAGAATATTGAAGAGAGACTAACATTTTAAATGATTAATGATAATACATAAGGATATGATAGTCAAAACACACAGTTCATAAGGGACATGCAAACTAAAAATGTGACAAGTAAAGTGGTCCAAAGGGAGTAGCATTCTGCTCCTCTCTATGACTCTATCCTGGCTTATGCACTATTAGGGTCACCTCTCTAAGTTAGACCAGTTGAACTCCTCCTCATAAGTACCGGTTTGACCAATGATGGGTTGCACATCTACACCCTCGAGCATCTGGATATTTCAATCTATGCAAAACTGTATTTAGAGCCTGTTTGGGTTGGCTTAAAAAAAGTAGTTTTTAAGTCAAAAAATAAAAAGCCAAACTTAAATGACTTTTAAGTCAAAATCAAAAGTAGGGGGAGATCTACTTTTGATTTTTAACTTTTTAAAAGACATTTTAAACTTATTTTAAGTTATTTTTAACCTTACCAAACACTTCCAAAAGCTAAAAATGACTTGGAAGTAGATTTGACCAACTTTTTAGCCAATCCAAACAGGCTCTTAGAATGATTACTTACCCTAAACAACTCATTTTCTATAAAGTCAAATCCAGACAAAGTCCTACCCTAAAAGTCAACTCATCTAGATTCTCTCTTGATTTCAGAGATAAGAACAGAAATCGACAAATTTCGAGGTCACTATGGTGTCTCAGATTATAAAAAAAAGTGAAGTTGGAAGTTGCATATTATAGCTAGAACTATTGGTTCCCTAACTAAATTTGTAGCTAAATCTGCTGAGATACATATAATAGGCCATTTCAGGCAGCAACTATTTTTTAGTTCTTTTGGGCGATTTTTGGCCGAGATCTTCATCTAAAACATTAAACTTTTAAGAGGCTTCATAAGGTGAATGATTCTCTATCACTTTGTAATTATCACACTCAATTTATACTCAATTTCATCCATTAAATCATTTGATTGAGATGTAAAAGTGTTAATCCTACGGAATTTTAAATATCAAATTGAATCAGTAAATGACATCACAATTAGAAATTAATATTAGATTTGGTTTCACCCACTTCAAGGGTTTTCCCAAAATATATCTTTCAACACATTTGGGTGTTGATTGCCGAGGGTTAACTTCAACTTCGACCAGATTTGGACTTCTCGGAAAATGACTTGTTTAAGGCAATTAACCATTCTAAATCTGTTTTTGAATAGAATGAGCTGTTCAGGAGGCCCGAGGGCATAGTTTTGATCATTGTGAGCTGGATAGGACTACGTTACCAAGTAGGGGATCTTAACTCTTGAGTCACTTCTTTAAGAATAGCAACAACCAAACTTATGATGCTTTCTTGATTTGTAATCATGGGGGTCTTTTCATGGGAGCTACCAGCAGAACTTGAAAGAGTTAGAAGCAGAAGTATATAGTCCAGTACATGAGGGGAGGAGTTGAATGCAGGCGCACTAATGCAAAGTGCTTGAATTATAGGCATTAAGTGTACAGGATATGAATGTGTGTGTTTATGCACAAAGCATTGCAAATAGCAACTAAATTCAGCACATATTTATTAGGGATAGGAAACTGAAAGGAAATTCAAAAGGGAATCTCAAAAGTCCAAGCAAGCTGAAGGTGAATGGATATTGAAAATGCAAATCTCAAAAGTAGTCAAAGTCCATTTCAAAATAAGTAATGTACAAACAGATTAATCACAGGCACATAAAGGCCACCTTTGTGAAAAATATATAACACTTTCACATAGGCAATCCTCATACATCACATATAACATTGCACTGGGTTACCGAAGAGAATGAATCAATTAGAACCCCCAACACTTAAAACTGAACAAAACAAACCAAATACGGGGCAAGGCACCAAAGTTGCTATCTTTAAACTGCAAATCACAACATTTCTAACACACACAATCCAAAAATACACATATAGAGAAATGTATCTCATAATACCTCATTAATAGCCAGCATCTGCCCGTTGCTCTTCTTCACCTTCTTAAGTTTCCTCAGAAAATACCTTTTATTCGAACAAACCACAATTAGCCTAACCATTAACCAGCATAAATACATCAAGTAGATCGATAGGAAACGAAACGAGATGTAAATACCAGAACTTGGACTTAGCACGAACTTCATTGGTAGCCCAAAGCTTCATACGATAAATCTTGGGATGCTCATCTGATTCAGATGGCAAAGCTCTCCCTACAACCTGGTACTGATGGAACTGCAATGACAACAATAAAACACCATTGTTTATTCAAGTCTTTGAGAGAATCGGATAAAAATGCAAAATTTTGGAAACCTATTAAAAAAAAAAAAAAAAAAACCCTTTACCTTGTAATTCACCATTTTTGCACAGCTATTCCCTCTGCAACGCTTCTGGATACGAAAGGGAAGAAGAGCGAAGAGGTAGAAAGGTTTTAAGTTAAAAGGCCTCCACAAAAACCCTAGTTTCAAAGGGCTACTAATTTGGGCTGTAAAAGGAGTTTGGGCTTAGTCTTTAATGAGCCGGCCCATTTAATTAATAATGAGAGAAAATTTCATAAATAACGGCATTTTAATGCATGTATATACAGAGTCCCGAGTCGAGAGAACAAAAACATTGAGTAAAATTTTCAAAAGGGCAATAAAAATTGAAGATCAAATCAAAAGGGTAACATTTGGATGGAAGGATGGATGTTGTTAAATAGTAGGTTGGAAGGCGCACGTTAACATAAGTCTTGCAATTACAACACTAAAAAAACGTTTAAAAAATATTAATATTTCCTTTTCCATTATTTATTCAATCGTTTTATTTTTGTGTTTTCGTGTTTATTCAAACTGTTAGGAACTGATAATGTGATAACAAAAAAAAAAATCAAAATTGTTATCAATTAAATATTGAACCCATTAAATTTAAATCGATTATAAACCAATCTCTCGTGGCACACACTTATTTGTAGATATACGTACGCACATATATAGTTCTAGAATTTTATAAATATACATATTAAATGATGACATGCT
>JAJONR010011411.1:0-17284 GCA_029582245.1 Solanum etuberosum | reverse complement strand
TCCTAGGTGCTGGATACAAACTTGTTATGCCCAAACTAGATATGCTCAGATCTAATTGGTGGACCTTTAATTAAAAGATTTGCTTCTCTCATTGTCCACTTCTAATTTTATTTTATTTTTCTTGTAATCAACAAGTAATTTCATTTGCTTTTGACAAGGTTTAATAACCATATTTTACAGTAGAAATTTAAATTTATTCTTAATCTCAAGTTAGGATGGGAGTTCAGATGAAAACTGTTACAACTGCTTAGCAGCTGTGGTGCTGGTTTCTTTTTCGAGGATGTGGTCCCCACTTGTATGAGCCTGTAAGTAATTATGATTAACAAGTTTGCTACGTTCTGGTGCAAGTTTTTGTGCTGCTAAGGTACCTTAAGAGGTGATATTTTTGAGTGAAGAAACAGATTTTCTTCGCTAGCTTAACTAATGTCTTGGGGAAAAAAAACAGAAAGAAGGAACTAATGAGATGTACTCGAAATTAAAGATAAAGTGGAAAAAGTCCCAATTCAGTAATGCACTAGGCTCCCTGTTCTGGCTTTATGTGAACCTTTTTAGGAGTATTAAATAATGATATAGTTGGATATGATGTTGGCTATGCATGACTGTGCCATTTTCTTTTGGTGGTTCTACTATAATATATTTTGCATCTCCTATAAAATGTAGCATTCCGAACCATTTGGCATGCCAGGAACTTTTCATTCCAATGGATGAGGCACTGTACCAAAAATCTACCAACTTAAATCTCCTTTCAACTGGAAGGAATGGAACAGATAATGTCTGTTGCAAAACTACTACTTCAGATAAAAAGCTTAGAATTTTTGGCTTCGAGGTAAATCCTTGTTCAAATGATATCATTTGTTCAAAATCTGAAAGTGACGAGAGTATTAGCTCCTCTGAAACATTTGCAGATGAAAGACTAGTGGAAAAAACTTCCATATGTATGAATTCCTCTAGCATAGTCCTTCCCAACCCAAATGAAAACCTCAGAAACTTGAGCTCCTCAGTTGTCACTGAGTTTAAATACGAGTGCCACTTCTGTTTAAAGAAGTTTACTAACTCACGGGCACTGGGAGGTCACCAGAATGCCCATCGAAAAGAGAGGCTGAAGAAGAAAAGAATGGACCATGAAGCAAAAAGAGCTAGCTACATGTTCCATCTTTATTCTTTAATCAGAAACACTGGAGTTATCTACCCTTACTATTCTTCAAGTCATCAAAACCTCTCTCTTTATGTTCCTACCTTTGTTTCTGGAAGTTCACTCATCAATTTCAGCTCTGTATATAACTATCAGAACAGCACTCATGACGCTGCCCAAGGTGAACAACAATTGCAGAACAACTGCTTTACCTTGGTGCAGGGTGGTGAGTCTAGAGGGAGAGACCTGTTGTCATGAGCGTTGAGTTCTTTTGCTGGAAAACTTCTGTCAGCTAAACATAGGTGCTAGTATCCCTGGAAACGAATTGGGTTATTTATTTCACTTATCAGACAAGGATATATCAGCTATTTGGACTAATACTGCCTATTTGAATATCTCCAGTTTTGGATCTAATATGTTCTTAATTATATTTAGAGCATGTTTGGATGAACTTATAAGTCAAGTGGATTTCTAACATATGACTTATTTTTGTTATTTTGGCTTAAAACATGTATTTCAAAGGACTTTTTATTATTCAAAACACTGCAAAAGTATTTTTAAGTTCTTGTTTTGGCTCAAAAACAAGTCAATCCAAACACGCTCATGGTTCAGACCACACCTTCAAAGTTACAGTTCCAGAAAATTCTCAGTTATAGAGTCTATTTGGATGAGCTCATAGTTAAAAGTTATGTTGGCTTAAAAGCACTTAAAATTAAAATGAGTTAATCCAGGCTCACAGTATCTTACAACTATCGAGCTTTCCTTTCGCCTATTTATTTTTAAAAAAACATTATTTAGTTTTTACGAGCAGTGCGCTATAGCTGACATAATACTTAAGTTGGAAGTATGTATCTGAATTAATTTAGTTTTTGTTGTGTTTATGTTAAATCGATAAAGGCATATCTTTTACATTAATCATGTTTTGAAAAGGCTAAGGATGTATCAGAAATAATCTCTACCTCACAAAAATAGAAATAAAATTGAGTACATCGTACATTTGACTTCACAAATCTCGTGGGACTATATTTGATATGTTTTTGTACTTTATATGGATAATTAATAAGTTTGTTCTATATTGTGTCTGAGTAGTTAAGAAGTCTCTGAATTAAAAGTACTTTGATTAGTAGAAGCAGCTCGTCTCATATTCATATATATATATATATCATCTTATTCATAGTCAAGTTAGTTGTGAAACATTACTAATGCTTCTGACTAGTCATTTTAAAGGAATATATTACTAATCGTGAATCGATAGTTATAAGGCATGATCCATAAGTTTTAAGAAATTTTATTAAATATTTTACAGATAGTAATATATGCACATGAAAATATACTACGAAGTCCAAAAATTAGAATTATCAAAGTGTATCATACAAAGACATAATCAAAGAGTTTAAAACAATGTTCCATGATGCATAATTGATAATTCAAACAATTCAAGATGAAACAATTACATTTTTTAAAATACACAAGACAAATATAACTAAAATACAAATAACTAGAGATCTAATCACATGAACATTCTATCCATGGAGACATAATAGTCATAACACCTTCCATTTGGGCGAACCCCAAATAATCCATCCTCTTTAAAAATAATTATATTATATTATTTTGTTTATTTTAAAAGTTTAAGATAAAATTAATCATTTACATTTTTATCATATTATTATTAATAATTATTCTTAAAGACTACATATACTTTATTAGGGAGTAATGTTATATTTGCTTTGGACCATATTAGTTGTTCATTCTCCTCACGCTTCTTAAGAAATCATAAATAAAATAAATACTCCCTCTATTTCATATTAGGTGAATTTCTAGGCATTTTTTACATTGTTCAAAATAATTGGATTGTTCAAAGTTCTAGACAAATGTTTGAATTTTTTTCCATATTTACTGTTTCCTTTAATAAGTTTATACTTTCTAGAAAATAAATTACTCTCTCCATTTCAAATTAATTGAATTGTTGAGACATTTTTCATTTTTCAAACTAACTTAATTATTCAATTTTCAAGACTACTTTTAGAATGGTCTTCCAATTTTACCCTTCATTAGTTAGTACTAGTTAACCAAACCGCACTTCGAACTGTCATATTTTTTTATATTTAGTTGATATAAAAGAAATTAAGAAATTTTAATACCAAAATATCTCTCTCTCTCTCTCTCTCTTTATATATATATATATATAAGAAAAAAGAACAAAAATAATAAAATTAAATTAGTTTCAAGAAAAAAAAAAAGAGAATTATAATTTTGCCTTGGAGCAATACGAAGACATATTTTTATGCGCCAATTTTACATACGTCGCTATCTCATTTTTTGGTGTTTTAAATTATTTATGCTATTTTACTAATAATTTTTTTTATATAATATTGTTTACGCTTATAAATTTATTAACTATTTAAATTTAGATTTCATGTAATTTCTCTTACTTGTGATTTAACTTTTTCACAATTATTACTTTAAAATATGAGCATATCAATCAGTGCAATTAATAAAATTAATAGCCTAAATTTTTTATATATCCACACAAAACTTTCATATGAAAAGTATAGAAAATGTAATTCTAAATTCAAGGAAGTAGAAGTTATATTCAATTCACACATCTACTAATAAATTAATATTTTGTAAAAAAATTACATTAAAAATAAAAAATACACAAGAGAGCTCAAATATGAATTTTATATAGAAACTAAATAAATTTTGTAATCCAAACACTATATAAATATGAAGAAGTTAAAAGTGAATACCAATGATCTCATAAATCAACATGTGGATGAGTTTTGATTTTTAGTAAGAAATATGGAAAGTTAGGATAATAAATGATAATAATTGTGACTTTTATTCTTATAAACTAATAATAAATGAAAAAATAGGGAAAAAGAGTTGGAAAAAAATATTTTTTTTCTGTTAGTGCAATATTTTCTTATTTCTAACTTTAATCATGGTTCATCATGAAATGTAATAAATATAAATGAATGTTGAGAATTCTTTTTGAAGAGTTACAACTTCTCTTTCTTTTTTAAAAAAATTTATTTAGTGAGTAATTATCTTATTCTTTAGTTGACTAATTATGTAAATATTTTTTAGATTTTTGAAAATTAAGATAAAAAGAGAAATCTCATAATTAAGAGAGTTAAAGGGATGAGTTTTTTTTTCAAGCTATTTGAAAAGATATTTCATTAGACTACTCTAATTTAATAAATTTTCATTCTTTTGGGAGAAAATGAAAGATTTGAGTGATAAATATTTATGTCTTAGAATTTACAATAAAGAATAGAAATAAGTGGAGTAGGAAAATTTGAGATATTTAAATTCTTACAAAAAATAATAGAAGTTAATGAAGGGAGTAGTAATTGACACATTTTTTAATAGTAATAATAAATAGAAATATAGTGAAAATCACAACAACAACAACAACAAAAAATGAGAAGAAATAAATAAATAGGATCCTTGGCCAAAGAGAGGTGTCAAATCACTTTTTAATATCTTATTTTATATTATATATAGATAGATATAGATTTTTCATTCTTTATGGAGAAATGAAAGGTTGGAGTGATAAATATTTAGGTCTCTAAATTTACAACAAAGAATAAGGGATAAGTGGAATAATAAATTTTGAGACATTTAAGTTTTTACAATAAATAATATAAATGAATGGAGAGAGTAGTAATTGACACTTTTTAAATAATAATAATAATAAATTAAAATATAGTGAAAGTTATCAAAAAAATGAGAAAAAAATAAATAAGATCTTTGGTAAAGAGATGTATCATATCACCTTGTCTATGGTGAGGAAATAGGAAAAACGATAAGTTATTAATAGTGATAATTGAGGAACTAATTCTTTTTTCTTTTTTTTTCTTAATTAATTCTTACATGCATTAGTTACGTAGAAATAAAGAGAAACCAAAAAAAGGAGGAAACAAAAAGGTTAAGTTAAATATTGCATTAAAATGTGAGAGTATATAAATTCTTAAATTTAAAAAGATGTATTCTAATATAAAGTTAAAAGATGTGTTGTTTCATTCAGGTTTTATATAAATATAAATTTATGACCTTATATATTGTCTTTTTTTTTTTGAAAATGAAAATATTGATATAATATTTTTAGTTTCTTTAGTTTTTTAAGAATTACACAAATACTCTAGTTTGTTGTCATTTTTTTTTTTTAATTCATGCTTGGATAACACTTTTTTTTATAAGTTATCAAATTTTCGCTCTTTAAAATACTTCTAATCGTAGTGTCGAATTTAAGAATGCACTTCAGCATGCAAATAAACAGTAACTTCAAGTATATAATGTTCGTTTTAGGATGCTGCAAAAAGCTATCATAATAAAAATTCACAAGAACTAATCATAATTTTGCCTAATAAATTATGTATGTACAACTATAGTCATATTAAAAAAAGATTTTTTTATCAAGTTCTCTTTCTCGGTCTTCTGATTTGCCTTACTTATCATTTTATTCTCTTCCCATTATGTTTTTAAAATACAACTTTAAGAAAAAAGAAAATGTAAGGAGCTACAATTAAAAGAATTTTAAAGAATACTTTAAGTTCTTCAATAAAGTACATAAATGGAAAATAAAGAAGAGGAAAGAAAAACTAAAGAGATAAAATTACTAGAACAATAATTTTATTGTAAGACTCTACATCATCTTCTTCTGAAATTCACAATTTTCTCTACTTTGGTATCTTCCTCAGCTTTCTTCTTCATCACTATAAGCAAATTCAGAATATACTTATATGAAATTGTTAGTTACTCCATGAATTTATTCAATTTAGTTTCAAAGATTAGTTAAATTGACTCAAAATAAATAAATAAATAATATCACATAAATTAAAATAAAAAACACATAATTTAAAAACTTAATAGAAGCATTCTTACTCATAGATTCTTTATGACTTTGTTGAAAGCAACCATCTGATGTGATGTTTAACATTTTCTTCCCCACCCTAATGTATGATATGGTGATGGTGAAGTGAAAGAATAACTTTGAATGACAATTTTCTTGATACAAAATATGAATTTATATAGACAAAGAGGAGGAATACCATAAGACATAAACTTATAAATTAAATTTTGGGGGTTATGAAGATTAAAAAAAAAAGAGTTATGAATATTATTAAGAGTATAAGTTGAAGATGTGTGAGTTATTAGTAGTTATTTCTTATTTTATTAAAGATATTAAATATATATTATAGTGATAGGTGAAAGTTGAGTAATTGAATGTGAACTTTTTAAGATATTAAAAATAAACTAAATAAATAAATAATGAAGGAAAAAATGGTCAAAAAAAGGAGAAAAAAGATAAATATGAATGGAGGTCATAAAGAGGTGTCACATCACCTTCTCTATGTTTCTCCTTTATATATAGATTGAAATTAGTTATTAATTAATGTTTAGTTATTTTAATCATAAATTTGACAATAATTAATAAGGGTAAAAATGAAAAATTATGCCTAATTTATGTCTTAATCTTCTTTTCTTAAAAGGTGTGAAACACTTCAACAATTCAATTAATTAATTAGAAAGGAAGGGAGTACACTATTTATAAAGTTATATTTATGATTTCACAAAAGGTAATAATAGAAAATATATTTCAAATTATGTTTTTAAATGTTTTTCTTAATTAATGTGCACGGCCTCACAAATTCAATTGGAATAGAGGGAGTACTAATTTACCCCTTAATTATAGAATGTGAACGAAATTTGTTGGTGAGAATAATTATTCACATACCATTAATGAAGGATAAAATAATTAAAACTTCTTCCTAATTAATATTTTTAATTTAAAAAAAGGTATAAAAACGAATGAGGACAAAAAATTACGTTTGACCATTTGTAGAAATCATTTGGATTCAACAAGAAAGGAAACAAAATGAATGAGTGATATGTCGGCTAATGATTGGTTAATCCACCTAATAGATGCTGACGTGGACATTCAAAACAGCTCAGATTTGATCCCTAATCCCAACCTTCATAAAACTTCAACCCCCTCCCCTCGCTTCTCAATTCCCCTTTTCTTCTTCTTCTCCAATTTTCCCTCCATTAATTTTCTTTCATATCTCAAAAAAAAAAAAAAAAAAGCATAAAAAATGTTTCAATCAACTGTTGTGAAATGGATTCTGCTATATCTTGTAATCTCTCCCACCATTTTTATCATCTGTTTATCAGACCTCCACTCCAACAATCTTTTGGCTGCTAAAAGGAAGCGCATGAGCGAAAGAGTTCGCAAGATGTAAGTTATCTTTCGTTTTAATTTTAGAAAATGCTGTTCATGAACTTTAATTTCCTTGAAATTGATCCTTTTGATTAAATTAATGGCGGAGTAGATATATTGTGATCGTTTATGTATTCCATTGTCATTGACGAGTATATATAAGAGGGGAAAGTTACTAGGAGTGTTGTTTATGTTTTGTTTTTTGGTGGATTATGAGTAGAGAGTGATAACATTTGGAAATTACTTGAATGAGATTATCTTGTTACAAAGTGAGATTGGTTAAGGGAATTTTTTTGTTTTGACAGGTTTTACCATGCTTATGATAACTACATGATGTATGCTTTTCCGGTAAGAATTAGCTTCTACTATTGAATAAAGGTCAGGAGAATATCAACTCAGTGTATTCACCTTTTTCTGTCTAATCTCTGTTGCAGCATGATGAGCTGAAACCTCTGACCAAAACCTTTACAGATTCTCTAAGTGAACTTGGGAATTTGAAGGTAACTATGTCTTAATTTAGAAGAATCATCATTGAAGAAAACAGGTCTTATTATCTTTGTATAACGGTTTTACCACGTGTTGGTATATTTTAGCTCGAACATCTGCCACAAAAGTACAATGGGTCAGCTCTTACACTAATTGAATCGTTGTCCAGGTTGGTTACATTTGTTCTTCTTCTTGCAACTCAGAACCAATTCTATACTATGTTTATTTTGCACTATTTATCTTTTTCCTTATTTTTTCCAGCCTCGTAATCTTGGGTAACTACACTGAGTTTGAGAAGGCTATTATTTGGCTATCTGAAAATCTATCATTTGATGTGGATGCAAGGGTAAATCTATTTGAGGTAATAAATACATTGTCACGTTTACATTTCTGTTTATGGTCTAATTGGGTGATTGTGCTTGCCTTTGTGCATCGTCAAATTGTTCTCTTAATAAATGCTTTTAATGACCACATTTAAGTGGGATTTCTCAGCACTCAATCGAGGGAAGTCTTACTTTGGGTCACATTTTATTCAAATTCACTTTATAATTTTTCTTTTTTCCTGATCACCAATTGTAGTGCAACATAAGAGTTCTTGGAGGACTTGTTTCTGCTCATATTCTTGCCACTGATTCTACAGACAGGTTGGTTCAACTCATTTATAAGAATCAACTCCTTGACCTGGCTGAGGATTTGGGACGACGCTTTCTGCCTGCTTTCAAAACCCCAACCGGATTACCTTATGCTTGGATCAACTTAAAGGTATATATCATTTGCTGCTTTTGTAAGTGATTTTGATCACAGTGTATGCAAGATAATCTCCTCTCTGGGAGGTAATCCTGGACAACAGAAATAGAAAGCCAGGAAATGTTTGATGGCACTACATTCAGTCGAAGAGATACTTATTCGGGTTAACAAATTAGTCTATGCTTTTACTGGAATGGAAGGTCAAGAGATAATATTGTAGATTGCTATTTTAGCAAGATATTCAATATCATGACGGCTGACTTATCAGGAAGGAAATAATAGTACGAAAATGTACCCTTCAATTATCAAGTTTGGCATCTTAACTAACTACAATGAGCATAATGAAGGCAACCTATTATTGGAAAACGAAAAATGCAACCTTTGGTCAGAAAAAGAAAACCAAACCTTTTGTGTAAATTTACTGTTGCTAATAGGTCAGCCACTGGAGTTTGGACAAGTTCTTCATCAAGTCACTTAATTTTGTAATTTCTTAATTGAGTTCTTTAACTTCTTGATGTGTTAATTTATCCTGCAACTCATAGTTCTTTATTATTCTGGCGTCCAAATCAACTACAGTTTAGTTCCTGCCAGATGTCAGTTGCGTGTGATGCTATGAAGTTATAATTTTCATGATAAAAACTCCCATTTTGGATTTTGTGTTCCAACTTTAGATCAACTCATCCAATTTAGATGTGCTAGGAATTAACCTGATCTCCAAATTCTTGCGGGGCTGAGAACCAGTTAATAAACTGTTGGAGTTTTTGGATTCAACATGAAATAATCCATTAGCTTGGCGGGACTATTTATGTTATTGACTTGAGTTGCTCTTGCCTGCATAATCCCTTCAATATTTGAAATAAGAAATTACTTCAAATATGCAGTCAAGTTTTGATTTTCTTTTTCCTTGTCTCTGTTAATATATTGCTACACTCTGACAGAAATATGAGAATAAAATTCTATTGATTTATGGGAAATTTTTTCTTGCACCTAATTTGTTTTAGAATAGTTTTAGTAAAGATTTTCAAAACTCACATGCCACTGCTCAGTTCATGAATTGCTCTACTGGTATGCTGCATCAGTTTTTGCATACCAAGTAGAACCCGTTTCTGGTAGTATCATATGTTGCATCTTTGGAAGAGGAGTTTATGACTCATTAAATGCAAAATGTGACAGCATGGTGTAATTGTGGACGAGACAACAGAAACAAGCACATCTGGATGCGGTAAATTACTTCTTCTTTCCTACCTTACCTCTTTATCTATTTCCTTGAATTTTGATAGCTGCCATCAAATAGATTCCACTAGCCTTCAATGAAGTCTTATAAAATATTATGTGGATTATTTTTTCATGTAATCAGGTTCTCTAATCCTTGAAATGGGTGCGTTATCACGTTTAACTGGTGATACAAGATTTGAGACGGCAGCTTTGCGTGCTCTTCGTAAGTTATGGAGCATGCGGAGTTCTCTAAATCTTCTAGGAACTACGCTAGATGTAGCAACTGGAGACTGGATTGAATATTCTTCTGGCATTGGAGCTGGTATGCTTCTGTTGGTAGAGAACATTTAGGAGACTTCTCCACAGCCATTTTCTCGATTTAGTCACGTATACTTTGTCTAGATGTCTTCTGATTCTATGGTTCTCATTTGCCTAGATAAATAATGTCCCTACCCTTCCTTGATTGTCTGTTTCTCTTCACAACATGCAGTCTCTTGATATTTTTTTTATTTTTTTTTGCTGTTTATAGGTGTGGATTCTTTCTATGAATATCTAATGAAAGCCTACGTTCTTTTTGGAAGAGATGAAATTTGGAAGATGTTTCAATCTGCTTACATTGGTGTGCAGAAATATTTTAGACACGGCCCATGGTACTATAATCACACCTTATTTTGTATGTATAGCCATCATATTTAGCAGTTAAACTGATTCTTGGTGCCTTGGCCTCGGTAATCCCATTTCTGCTCTTGGCAAACTGGCAATTGCCTAGAACCGAAATGGAAAGTGCTGGAACCATCTCTTTTCATCCTGTCTTTTATTTTTCATCTGTCTCCTCCCTCTAATTCTTCTATTCTAGTCTGTGCTTCACCAAATTTACTGTCGAGAATTATGTATGATGCATTAGTTTGTCCTAGAATTTAGCAATCAGACCAAGATCAAAACATTTTATTTAATGTAGGTATCATGAAGCTGATATGAGAACAGGAACAGCAACATACTGGCAGCTGACTAGTCTTCAAGCATTCTGGCCTGGTCTGCAGGTAAGAAGGAAATCTGTAGCTTATAAGTTCTTCCTGAAACTGATATAATTTTTTAGTCTAGAATGAGGACATTTAGTCCTCTTCTGCATATCCTTTTTCTTTTACATGCTACTGTTGCCTATGTATCTAAAAGAATAACCCTAAGGGAAACTGTAAAGTGGTAACCAACTTGATTCTTTTGGTTTCAGGTTCTTGTTGGTGATATCGAGGCAGCTAACTCATCACATCGTGAGTTTTTCAAGGTGTGGAAGAAATATGGAGTTCTTCCAGAGAGGTAAAGATGTTTCTCCTCCATTCTTTCCTTTGTTCTCCAAGTCTTATTTCCTGCTTCCGCCTCTGCTTCCATGCAATAACCTAGCTTTAGCATAATTGGTTTTACCTGTGATGGTTGTTTTTCACTTTTTCTTATAGGACCCTTTTAAATAATTTAGGTATCTGCTGGACCATAAGGTGTTGCATCCTACTGAAAAATACTATCCTTTACGTCCTGAATTGGCAGAGTCCACATTTTACCTATATCAAGCAACCAAAGGTGTGCGACTCTTCTTTTTTGATTTTTCCTAGTCATAATTTTGGCACTTTCAAAATAGCTATTGTTTAGCTTTTAAATTTTTTGAAAACCATCCTTTTCTTGTACCTTGAATAACATAGTAGTTTTCTCGTTAACAGATCCATGGTATATGGAGGTGGGTGAATCAATAATGAATTCTCTGAATGCACATACAAGAGTTAAAGGTGGCTTTGCCAGCATTCGGGATGTGACTACAATGCAATTAGAAGACCATCAGCATAGTTTCTTCCTTGCAGAAACGTAAGCCCGTTGCATCTTCATCTTATGGAAGCTGACTGATGTTTGATAAAGTCTCCCTCCTAATATGACTGATCATCCATGCACTTATAGCAATATAATTTTTCGTATGATTTCTGCAGGTGCAAATATTTGTATCTACTTTTTGATGACTCATTTCTACTTAATCAAAATTACATATTTACAACTGAGGGTCATCCCCTGCCGGTGAGAAGCAATTGGCATGAGAAACTTCCCAAGGCGTATAATCTAAGTAACGGAAGTTCCATCAAGGTACATTTCCCTTTCCATTAACAATTGTGATAGTTTGTGTTCTCTAGTTCTATAAGTGAAGTTGTTTCTTCTTTCATGGCCTTATGCCTTTTCCTTTCGATGCGTTTTTTCTTCATTTCCGACGACAAGTGCATCCTGAGTTATTCCTTAAAGAGAAGTAGTTGTATCTGCTGCATCAGATCAAATTCTTGCAACATATTAATGCTGCCCCTTCAGTGTTCATACATCTGTCTGAACTTGTATCTTTGTGATATTCTTTTTCAGTTTCTTAAGTATTACCTAGAGATGGAAAACGATTAAAGACTCGATAAACCATCCTATGCCAATCATTTTAAAATGAAATTCCGTGATTAAGATTTTATAAGTTTGGCATTTTCTTAAATGAAGGCCATTAAAAGCTTTCTTTTTTTCCTTCTACATTAGACAATGTTTTCTAAACATTATTAGGCTGTATCATCTTCGATATGAGTTCAAGGGATGACAAATTATTCAATTTGTGCAGACTGGAAAGCAGAGAAAACGAAGCAGTGCCATGTCACTTCAAATTTGTCCGGCTTATATGATTCACCATGAACCGAATGCCAGGCGACTTGAAAGTGCTTGCCACATCCCTGATACTGGTGCTGATCATAGATGTTTCAGTGAAGATGATTGTGGTGTTGACGCCAACACCTGTAGACTGAGATCGTGCAGTCTGGCTGGATATTGTGGTCTCTGGTCGTCGATATAGAAAGATGTATATCCTCAAATTCTTTTGCAACAGATCAGATATACAGGTTTTAGGTAAATGGTACATTTTTGTATACTATATCTTAGAGTCAAAAGGTATTTTAATAGCATTCTCATGAGATATAGGTCAAGATGGAAATGTAAAATACACTTGAAAAGCTTTTGTCACATGAATTTTGTTCATATGCTTAAAAGCATTACGAGCATACCATAGTGAAATTAATCAAGCACTTTGCTGGTGATTTCTCTCTTATCTCTCCTAGCGTTTGTTTTATTAGCAATACTTTGATAAGATAACTTTAATATTCCTCACTTGGAAAAATAGATACAACGCATTCATGTTTATACCAATACTGACAAGGTTCTTTTTAGCTGCTAATGGAGATATTCTAAGCATTCCACTAGTTATATATCAACGTAAGGACTAATTAAACTCATGTTTCAATAATCAATTCGATCGGAAAAACACCTACATTTTTGTTGGCGGTTCCCCCTCTCCCAATTCATTCTACTACGTTAGAAGAAACTGGTGGCAACTAATAGATAATGAAATATCTTTATTCAAATCTTGAAATATTTTCAACTACAATATCAAGTACATGGAATCTTCTACCTAGAAATAAGAATTTACAATGTGTTTTTTGAAAAGGGTGTATTTATTGAATAATTCTGATAATTTGTGGATTTGCACAAATGCGAATGTAAAAATTACGACGTGCATATTATAATTTGTGAACAATTGAACATTAAAATTATTTATGTCAATTCAGCTAGATCTACTAACAATTTTAAAAAAGTGCTAAATGAAGATGTTGAACATTAATTTTTTTTTAGAGATAAGTGTCAAAAACACACCTAAGCTATCCATTTTTTTGAGTTTCATACCTAAACTATTGAGAGTGTGAGTTTCATACCTAAACTATTGAGAAACACACCTCAGTGGTGTGTGTAATACACTCTCTCTTTTATTTGAAAAAACCTTGACACATGACATTTCACATGGATAAAATATTTCACATTGACAAAAATTAAATAATAAATAGAAAAGACATAAAGTAACACTTGAAGTTGTCCCGAATTTTCAAAAAGACACTTTAACTATGTGGATGTCCTATTACCCCACTCCACCACCTCCTACACGTACCCCACCCCCGACAACCCCCATCCCTTTTTAAAAAAAATTATTTTATAAAATATTTTTAAAAAATTCATACTTCACCCTCCCAAAAAAAAAATTGATATTATTTTATTTTTTTTAAAATAAAAATTCTACACCATCCTATTTAACCCTCCGCTCCTAATTTTTTTTTTTTTACATTTTTCTCATTTTGTGTTAGATATGTACGTACATATATTTTTAGAAAAAAAATTTCTACTAGTGTACCGAATATAACATAAATAAATAAAAAATTTAAAAAGTCTTGCGGCGACAAGTAAAAAATATTTTTGATATGTATATATCTAACACAAAATGAAAAAAAAAATTGGAAGCGGAAGGTTAGGTGGGGTAGGTAGAAATACTTTTTTACAAAAATAAAATAATATCTAAATTAGTATTTGGGGAGGGGGGGGGGGAGGAGATGAAGTAAAAATAAATAAATACTTTTATAAAAGAAATTTAAACAAAAAAAACTAAAAAAAATGTTCGGGGGTGGGGTGGGGGGGGTGAGAGGAAGTGATAGGGTGGGGTAAGAAAAATATTTTACATTTTATTTTATAAAAGAAATATTATTTTTTTGGATAATAATTTTTTAATTTTTGTTAAGGTTGAATATTTTGTCCATGTGGAGTGTATTACACACACCATGATGAAAATGGTATAAAAGAGAGAGGTGTGTTTTTCAAACAAAAAAGTGATAGTTTAGATATGAAACTCACACTCTCAATAATTTAGTTATGAAACTCAAAAAAAAATATAATTTAATTATCTTTTTAAAAAAAAAATGTAAATCCAGCAAGATTTACTAAATGAAAAAGAGAGCTAAATGAAGATTGTATTAATAATTTAAAATCATGATGCATCCGTCATAATTTGTTGAAGCATCGAGCATTTAATGATCCTATATCTGCAGATCATCATATGTCCCTATTTAGGGAAGCTCTTTAATTTATTCTTTAAATAAATTTGTGGTTTTTAATTTTTGCTCATAACACTTTAATAATAAGCAAAACAATAGGTTCCCAAAAATACCTTTTGACATTGAAAAAACAAAAAACTTTCGAAATATATAAGCTTATATTTTCATTTCATTTCATAATATTCCATAAGTCACACCATTAAGACATAACAAAATATATCCATAATATCATAATAACAAATAATTTATTTACAACATAAGTTTATATGTTCATAATACTTCATAGCGTTATATTCTACAAGTTTCATAGAAAGCATAACAAATTTTGTTGTACGTCATAATGTATTTCTAAAACAAAAAGAAAAGCACAAACTCAAATTTGTTTCTCTTAAAAGGACGGAGGACTTATAACTGAAAAAAGAAAAAAGAAGCATAATTCCAGATTCTAAAAATATGTATACAAACATATTTTAATCTATAAATTTTCATTAAATAAACAATACAAATAAAATTAAAGATCAATTCATTTAAACGACAATCCGAAAAAAAAGTAGAGTAAATGAGTAGGCTTGAAGCAGTGGGCCGTATGTGCACGATAGAGTGTCGTAACAGGTAAATACAGCTGGACTCCAATAAACTGTATGATACGATAGTGAAATGACAACCCTCTACCTAACCTCATCCCATCTTTTTGTTTCTCTTTTGGGGTTAAAAGAGTATCTAAATTCAACGATAAAGAATTGTGATGGAGTAGATAAGTACTTTTTCATTTTTAATCAAAATATCTCAAATCCAAGTCCTTTCGGATACAAAGTCGCTTTACCTTGGATTTTTTACTACATGAATTTGAATTTAATCGAATTCAAGATGGAAAAAAAATAAAAATATTTAGATCCCCAATTTTAAAACCAAGACCCACCTATTTATTGGGCTCCATTGTCGTTTTCAATGATCTCTCTGTTGTCCTTTATGTGATATCAAGACTAGTAAAGGCCCAAATGTACGGCCCATAATAGGACGAAGTGACCGGATATTTTTGGATCCAAAGATGATGACTCTCACCGCAACTTGCTGGCTGCCTGTAATTTTTAAATTTTTTTAATTAGATTGTAAATATATTATTTTTATATTGTCATTGTTTTTAAATGTAAAATTTGAATGAATGCAAACTGAATTTTGCTAGACATGTAATTAGAAAATTAGCTTTTGCCTTGCATGGGATGGGATCCTAATCTTTCTCTATTCAAAAGAGTTTTAAGTTATATTCATTATTATTATTATAGTAGTATAAGATATTGTTTTATTATAATCATGTTATGTTTAAGTGTTAAAGTAGATAATTTATTTCACCTTTAAGATTATAAGTTTTATATTTTAAGAAAGCAATAGATAATTTGATAATGTAAAAATGTCCTTATACTGATTGTGAAATTTAACTAAAATTTATATTCAAATTCCAAAATAATTTTCAAAAATTTAATTGACCAAGTTGATATGACGCTCATCTTAGAGATTTTGTTTTTACGTTTTTTTTTTTTATCACAAGGAAAATTAAAGGACATCCCAAAGATTTCCGTTATTACTTTTTCTTTTTTTGGGGAAATTTTTATCGATGTTCAAAGAACGTATTGAAACCGACAATCCGTTTTTACTTTTTCCTTTGATCACGAGAACACATGTGTTCTCATATAGTGTATATATGATTGTTCGGACAAAAACACCCTTATTGCAAATAGATGAAAAGAGGATATATTTTAAATTATTTTCAAAAACACCCTTATTGCTAATTTGAGTTATATGCATATATTAATTATGCATTATTTATTAAGTTACCAAGAATTTAGCTATTTATATATTAATTATTTTATTTTATTTATCTTACATAAAATAATATATAAATGAAATAATGTTTTTTTGGTATACATAGAAAAACATATACATACTATCAAACATTAGTATTAGCAATGCTGTATTTTATGTGAAGAGACAAAAAAATCAATTAAAATATTGAATAACTTATAATTAGATTCTATGTGAAAATTATTTTTCCAACCAAACAATATATAAAATATTTATGTTTTAATACATAAATATTAAATAACTCTTTTCCAGCTAACAACCAATTGACCTTTAAGTTTTTATAGAGAAGGTGTGTATTGTATGGGCAAAAAATTACCAAATAAAATACTTATCGCGGAGGCAGCCAGGCTTAACTACAGTTTGTGATTGAAACGAACACATGTTTTCTCAGATTTCTTAAATAACAATTGTACTTTTTAGTACATTTTTTTTATTAAAAAAAGAAAAGTATTTAATGTTTTTAAAGGTCATTTTAGCAAAACACAGATAGCAAAATATGTTTGCTTTCGACACCTACAAAGAATTGAAAAAGTTCGTACTTAGAGGTGACATAAAAAGAGGAGCAAATATCATATGACTAGATAGCTAAATTTAAATTTATTAATGTGAGAGAAGATATTGTCGTAGCTAGAGGTGTCTAAGCAAGCAGATAATTGAAATTAATTTTAGGCGGATTAAATATACTGA
>JAJONR010011410.1:0-17437 GCA_029582245.1 Solanum etuberosum | reverse complement strand
CACAAAATTCAAAAGTCTTTTTTATTTTCTTAAATTACGTGTCAAATTAAACTAGATCATTCCTTTTTAAACGGATGGAGTAATTTTTTTCTAAAAAATAAGGGCCCCGAAAAATATAGGGCCCAAATGATGGCTTTAGATGGCTCTTGTACATATCTACACAAAATTCAAAAGTCTTTTTTATTTTCTTAAATTACGTGTCAAATTAAACTAGATCATTCCTTTTTAAACGGATGGAGTAATTTTTTTCTAAAAAATAAGGGCCCCGAAAAATATAGGGCCCAAATGATGGCTTTAGATGGCTCTTGTACATATCTACACAAAATTCAAAAGTCTTTTTTATTTTCTTAAATTACGTGTCAAATTAAACTAGATCATTCCTTTTTAAACGGATGGAGTAATTTTTTTCTAAAAAATAAGGGCCCCGAAAAATATAGGGCCCAAATGATGGCTTTAGATGGCTCTTGTACATATCTACACAAAATTCAAAAGTCTTTTTTATTTTCTTAAATTACGTGTCAAATTAAACTAGATCATTCCTTTTTAAACGGATGGAGTAATTTTTTTCTAAAAAATAAGGGCCCCGAAAAATATAGGGCCCAAATGATGGCTTTAGATGGCTCTTGTACATATCTACACAAAATTCAAAAGTCTTTTTTATTTTCTTAAATTACGTGTCAAATTAAACTAGATCATTCCTTTTTAAACGGATGGAGTAATTTTTTTCTAAAAAATAAGGGCCCCGAAAAATATAGGGCCCAAATGATGGCTTTAGATGGCTCTTGTACATATCTAGACTAGGTCCTTGAAAAGTGTTAAAGACTTTTGCAAATAAGATCGAGTTTTCCTTTATGTTTTGATTTACCTTGCTTATCTCAAATGTATTTTTTCTTGAAAAATTTCTATAAAAAGGTAAATGGGTGATGTGAGTTCGCCTATCGAATCAGAATCCGATTAGTGTCCGGATCCGATAAATTAGATGTTGACAATATATAATTATAATTTTGAATAGGCATCTATAATTTTTTTTAAAATAAAGTATTTTTCACTTGAAAACAAAATTAAAATTAAAATTAAATTAAATTTAGCCGTTTTCTTGAACACGTGGTGAAATTTTCAAGAGTTGAAAGGTAAAATTAATTAAGACACTAATGCGGACCGGCCAAGCAAGGGCCATCTCAATTTCCTGCCCAGCATATTCATTGGAGTCCGTGATATCTTTATAGTATCTCTAATCCATTCATTTTCCATTTTGGGGCACCGAAACAAAACGCTTTTTAGCACTTTTGACGGGTAAATGCTTTCTCCGTTCATTTTTAGCTGTAATTTATTTTTAAAATAAATTTTTATTTTTATTTTTACTTATCACTTTTCACCTATTAAGAAAGACATAAAAAAAATTCATGTTTTACTCTTAATATTAAATATTTTTTTTGAATAATTTTCTAAGACATCATTTAATAGGGGATAGTTTAGTAAAATACCTATATCATTAATCATTTTCTTAATAAATGTGTCAAGTCAAATTGTGACAATTAAAAGTGAACGGATGAGAATAGATTTTAGCAATAGTAAGAAATAAATGGGATTATTTACTAGACTAATCTTGACATTTCTTATTTTCGATTGAGAAACGGCAGGTCGAGTAATGTATAAAGATAATATTTTGTGTACTGATTATGTAAAGTTTCCTAGAATAGTAAGAAAAACTAGGCCCAATACATAAATATGTTTTAAACTTGACCTCATTTTATATTTATATCATTTAATTTTGGGGTGCACAAGTAGAAATTTAAACAAATAAACAATCATGTCCTACGTGGCATACTAATGACAATTTACGTCCTACATGGTTCATATATCTCTATATGTCACATAGGACGCATGCGTTTAATTGTTCAATATAATACAAATTTAAGTGTTTACTTGTACACACTCAAAATTGAAGAACATAAATATAAAATAAGGTCAAGTTAATGGGCACATTTATATATTATGCCTAAAAATTAAACTGAATAATTGATCAAGAATATAAGCTAAACGGTGATTGGCTACTTAAGTCTTTTCTTGATCGAATTTATACAAATAATATTTCACATCAAACTTATACGATAATTACAATAACAATAATACACTCAATATAATCTCATAAGTAAAATTTGAAAAAGTATAAAATATACACAATACCTTTCTTTGCAGGATAAAAATATTATTTTCAAAGACCCTCTGCTAAAAAAATAGGAAAGTAAAAAATAAAAAAAAATAAAAAAACTAAATAACGATGTAAAATAATCGAGATAGTCTAAAAGTCACCACTACTAATAAAAAAAGGATCTCTTTAGGATACATATATGTATATATAAAAATTGTATATGGATATATAAATGTATAATAGTAGTATTAAAAAAAAGGAAGGATTCGATTAAAATATTTGTTCAAACTTCAATGGCACAGACTACACACATATATTGTTTGGAACTTGGTGTAATTCCATAAAATATAACTTCAGTTATATTAAGCATCTTAGATCTGATCCAAACCATTTCTTATTGTGTCAAAGTTTCAAAGAAACAAAAGAATCAAACAGCCAGGCCCTCTCATAAAATTAAAAAAAAAAAGTTTCTTCATTCTTGATTTTCAAGAAAAACATAAAAATTTTAAGGGCTGCAACAGGAAATTCCAACTCGAAGGCCCTATACGACAACTGACTTTACACAAGATTAAATTGAAGTTTTTCTCCCTTGTCATTTTTATGATCTCTTAGTTACCAGGTACGCTTGCCTTGCCAATTTTTCATGCTTCATTATAAATTGATGATAATCTTTTGTTTAATTATAATTAACCTTTTTCATATGGTTTTTGTCTTACTGCAAATTAAAATGTGTTGCTTGAATTCATTAGTCGTGTTCTTGTTTGTTATTAATTCCAACTTTTATGCATGGTAAAGAGATTGGCTTCACTTGTCCTCTCTTTAGCTTTTCTTACTTTTCTACATGCCAAACAAAAATGTTGTGTTTTCACTTGTGTATTTTTTCTAGAATAATACGTTAGGTTGAAGTCTGCTTGTCTGCATCTTAATTATTCATTACATGGTATTACCTTTTACCAACACAAGTACCCCACAAATGAGGAAGATCATGAGTAACTAGTGTATATCTTGTTCTTTCTTTGTGCTTTTTCTCCCTAGCTCCTCATTTTCCCATAATATCTATAGCATTCATGACTATGAATATGGTACAATTATAGTACTAATAATTTAACTTGAATTTGTTTTGATGTAGGGCCACATACATATAATAGGGCTATTTACCCTGCTCTAACATAAAACATGCACCATAGACAAATGTTTTTATGAATAAGAAATTTTGGAGCTACACCAATTAAAAGTGTCGTGCAAACCATGAACTTATGGTCCATTAATTTGACTTATAGTGCATCTCTAAGGTCACCTGACCCCACTCCACCTACTAAATGAAATTATTCGTATCAAAATCTCTAACTAAAGATGAATATGTTTTAACTTTTAACCTTTAACTTTAGGATGTTAAAAACAGATTTTACACTGTCACATGTAGTGCACAAAAGTTAAACCTTGAAAAGAAGATGACCAAAAGATCCATTCAAAGGAAAAGGAAAAAGTTAGACGATTGCTTTATGTGAAAACATTACCTCTAAAAAAATAGTGCCATAGTTGACCAAGTCTCCCTTTTTTTTTTTCCAAAGAAGAAGGGTGACGGAAAGGAAAAATGAGGAAGGAGATTAGGTAGAAAATTGAATCCTCAATCAACAAGATGAGAATTCAGATATCAAAACAAGTAAGTTACTAAAATTCCGTTTACCAAATCAAATAGCATTAAGAAAACTTAAAGACAAGCGTTAACTCTTGAATTTGTTTTTATTTTCTTCTTCAGTATACTTTATTTACAATAATGCAAGTTCACGTGAATGGTACTATGTAAGTTAACACCTTGGAACTTTAATAATCTTGATTTTTGTGGACAGTCAAATAAATTAATTAAGTACTCCCTCCCTTTCATAATAAATGATTCTTTGGGCATGATATACTCTTTAAAGGAAAAATCTTTCGCCACAAAATTTGGTCAGAATTTTATTAGAATGGTAAAATAACATATTTCACACTAAGTTATTTTATCTTTTTGAACATTTTTATTCTTTTAACTTTAATATCTTTTAATTAAAAAATAAAAAAAAAGATCAGTTTATTTTAAAATAAAAATAATATTATAGATTTTTTAAATTTCTGGC
The DNA here is from genome assembly GCA_029582245.1 of Solanum etuberosum. Taxonomy (NCBI): domain Eukaryota; kingdom Viridiplantae; phylum Streptophyta; class Magnoliopsida; order Solanales; family Solanaceae; genus Solanum; species Solanum etuberosum. The sequence continues at coordinate 13,171 of JAJONR010011410.1, read as the reverse complement.
CAAATTTTCTGGCAATTTAGCATTATCCCTTTTTAAATTTAATTTAAGGGTAATTTGTCAATATCACTCATTTGTTCCTTGTCAAACTTTTCTTAAAATTAGAGATAGTCAAGGAAAATCCATTAAAGAGATAGGTAAATTTTGAAAGAAAAAAAATAATGTACATTTTTTAACTTTGAAAATTTTATTTATTTTGGATCATTAAAAAAGTAGTAGAAATTTATTTAATTAAACTCATGCGTCATTTACCGCAATCTGTTCCATTATATTAAGTAATTAACAGTAGAATGAAATTTGTTTATACACAATTACACATCATATATAACTTTTATAGAAATAACATTTAAGTTATACAAGTTGATAGTGTAAAAATTCACTATATTAAGTATTTGTTCAATATATTTTCCAATTACTTACCCCTATGGAGTAAACCTTGTTAGGATTAGTAATTACTTATTGTACATAAGGGTAGATTTATTTACTCTTATGCACTTTTTTTTTACGAACCAATAATTATCATTTATTATCCTAATTATAGATTTGACTCACCGATTTTTTGTTACTCTCTTCGTCTAATAATAGTTGTCCACTTACTATTTTTGGATATCTAACAATATTTGTCCACTTTATGAAATCAATGAATAATTTTACACTTAGATCCTAATTTACCCTTATCATTAATTATAATAATTTTTCTGTTACATATTTCAAGACATTATATTTATTATATTCAAATGGTGATGTAGTAAAATTACCTTTCTATTTGTAGTTTCTTAAGAAGTGTGCAAAGTTAATATAGTGAACAAGTATTGTTGGACAGTGGGAGTATAAGTGTATAACTTAACATAATTGTATAAAAATCTTATAATTAAGCCGTTAGTGTACATGCAAAATGTAACACAAATTCACTTCTATAGATCAACAATATAATTTCTTTATAATTATACCATATTTATATAAATTTTTTTTTATAAATAATCATATTCATAAATAATGGAAGCTCAAAAAATAAAACAAGTTATCTATTATAATAAATTTAAAAAGTAGTAATAATAAAATATGTTTATAATATTACAAAGACGAATTTATAATTTAATTTTTATGTGTATATATTTTTTTTTAAATCACATTAAATTTATTATATTTTATGGTTATATTGGTTCACATCTACTTTTTTGTTATAATTTTATTAAATTCTATACATAAATATGTCTTCGCATTAAAAATAGTAAGTTCGAATGAACTCAATATTATAACGGTGGACGTGGATTCCCCCGGGTATACAAAACTTAAACTCATAAAAATATTAATGGACTTTATTATAGCCATGTTACTATATGTTTGAATAGTAATAAGAATATGAAGGATTAAAAAAATCACAAATCTTGAAAACATCCCATGTGGAATCTCCTCATACACTGCATTGGGAGTAGATACTTATATTCCATTTAATTTTATGCTTCTCTGAGGGTGTGACTGATCTCACCTCGTGCTCATACTACTTTACTTAGTCACCATGTGAAGCTACCCTAATTTTTTTTTGAAGAAATAATTTTAATATAATTAATATAAACATTACTAATAATATGAATATAATTATTAATACATCTTATTCAACACTATTTTTATACTTTATCAAACGACCTGACCGCTAAATGATATTCTCTCTGTTCCAAATTATTTGTCCAATTTTTATTTTTTACTTATCCCTTTTTACTAGTCCATTTTCACAAATCAAGAAAGGATTAAAAAAATTTTTACCCATTACCCTTGATTAATTAATTTTTAAAAAGGTAGAATATTTGAAAAATTTAAATTCTTAATTCATCCACTTCATAATTAATAGAGGTAAAATGGTAAACTCACTATGTCAATCATTATTTTATTAAGGGAAAAGGGTAAAAAATACCCTTGTACTATGCGAAATAATCAAAAATGTTCTTCGTTTATATTTTGATCCATTTATGCCCTTATAGTCAGTGAAATGGATCAAAAATGCCCTTAAATAAAACGGAAGGAAACGGAAAAACTGAAACACTAATTAGTGTTAATTTGTCTGCTCCGTCTTTTCATCTGAAGCCGACCCCATTTTCTCCCAGATTTATTTCCTTCTCCTTCAAAACCCTAGCCTCCTCTTCTAAATTTCTCATATATGCTCAAGTGTGTGTAGAATTTTCTTCTATTTTCGGTAATTTCGACATTATTAAAGATGAGATAAGATGAATAGTAGCCACCATAGCCACTAGATTCCAACTCGTAAATGATAAAATCACCTTCAAAATCATATTTTTTTGTTATTTTTCTTTAACCAAACTCTCTTTTACACTCCAAAACGGAGAACTATCTAATATTTACATCATCATCTTCTCAAGAATTTTCATCAATGAATAACAATACTACTCTTTGTTTGAATGCTGGAAACAAGTATTTTTATTGCTGATTAGTTTCCACAAAATGGTGGTAGTCAAATTCTGATAATACAAATTGGAGAGCAGTGAATTCTTTCGTTATATTTATGTTAGCTTTTAAGAACACAAATTGCACTTCAAGTTCTTCAAAATGTCCTTGAATGTGCTAAAATGTTTTTGGACTAAGCATTATATGTGAATGGGTGCATAAATGTCATCTGAATTAGTGTTTAAGTTTTCCTGTTTGCTTTGATTCATTTAAGGGCATTTTTGACACATTTCACTGACTATAAGGGCATAAATAAACCAAAGTATAAACGAATGACATTTTTGATCATTTCACATAGTACAAGAGCATTTTTAATCCTTTTCCCTTTTATTAATAAGTGTGTCAATTCAAAAGTGGTCAAGTAATTATGGAACATAGGAGTACTTCCTTCGTTTCATTTTACTTTTTCCCCTAGAACAAAATAAGTAGGAGTTTCCTTTTTACAAATCAAGCTAAGGGTGTTTTTTAATACTATTTTTAGTATTTAATAACTACGTAAAATTGTAGTAATCAAATTTAAATTTCTAAAAATTATAAAAAGATTTATACATTAAAATACACTTTTAATTAAAAAAAATTTAAAAGAATATGTCAAGAGCTAACTAGGGCCAAGTGATATAGTATAAAACATAGGGAGTACAACAAAGTTACAAATAGTATAACGTTTCTACTGCACATTGGAGTAATACAACTTGATTATCACGCTATGAGCATAAGATTCTTCTGCTAAAATATTGGAAAGGTACATAATTTCTTTGCTCAATGTTAGATCATAGGATTATTATCTTTTAGAATCCTCATGCATGCCTGCTTTAATTTATTTTTCACTCAAATTTAAGTTATATATACGGACCGTGAGTTAATTTCAAATACGATTATTAAATTAATTTTATTTAAAAAATAATTAAATAAATAAAATATGTTATTTGTAACCGTTTCAAATTTTAATAAAATTATCACATATTTAATATGATATTAAAACAAGCAAAGGTCTAATTAAAATCGAATATCACCATCACTGATTATTAAAAAAATTAGATCCACACAAGATATGATATACTGAAAATATTATTAAGTAAATAAAAATGTATTGTCTGTTTTAAATAGTGAAGTCACCAAAATTTAACCTATACAACAACAACAAAGAATTCACAATAAAGTAATTGAATTTTTCTAGCTATACAATAGTAATAAAAATTACTCAATTTTACCCACTGTTAGTGAAATGCTCTTTCCTGCAGTCATCTACTCTCTAGGTTCATTTTTTCGTCCTTCATTTTATTTTACGTAATTCTATACCAAAAATAGATATATAATTTTACTTGTTCATTTTAGCAAGTTAAGAAAATTTATTACTTAATCCAAGTATAACCTTTAGTATTGAATAATTATATAAAGTAGCAGGAATTAAATTTAGAGTTTTTTTAAATCAAATTTAGAGTTAAACATCGTTAATAAAAATAATTTACTAAAATACACCTCTGCCTAAAAATATTCTTAAGGAATGTATTAGGATAAATGAGTCAAGTAATACGAAACAGAGGAAGTATAATTTAGCATATGAAGATTTTTCTTTTTTATTTTACTCTTAACATTAATTACTCATTCCCCAAATAATTAATCTCTTAAGTCCATTGAAACTATACTAGTAGTAAAATATGTACTCCCTCTATCCAACAATAGTTGTTAAGTATTGACTTGACACACACCTTAATAGGGGTAATATTACTATATTAGTAGCCTTTGAATATATTAAATTTAATAATTTGACAAATATATTAGATATTGAATAGTATTTAATAGCAAATTAAATGTAAAATAGAATAAGAAAGGTAAATTATCTTTTGATTTTCGAAACTGAATACGTATTGTACTTGGATAATTATTTTTAATATATTGAACAAGATAAAGATAGACGGAAGGAGTATTTCATTTATATGTTTATAGAAAGACAAGCATATATTTGGTGTTTTTTGTCCTTGTATATTTATGGAAGGAGACTTGTATGGTTTGTAGAAAAACATATCACGTGGTTATATATATGTTTAGAGTTGTTAAGAATTTAAAAGTGAAAAGAAAAAGGAGTAAATAATTGGGGGAGAGAGTAAATTTGATGGAATAAGACAAGGAGAAGGCAAGTCCAAGATAGAGACAGTGGAAAAGTATTGGGTCCAGCCAAGACATGAAATGTAGAATTTATGACATTAATTCCCAATTGGAGAAAGAAAATATTACAACAACTTGGATCCTGTGTGAGGGCTCTCTCTCTAAAGTCACATCTCTTACATTCCCTTTTAAGCTCTCTTTCATTCTTCAAACCTACAAACATGTATCCCCACCAACACTACTTATCATAACAACACCTGGCCCCCTCTCCTTTTTTTTTCCTCATTCGATATTAATATTGAAGTTCGATTAAATTTAGATTCACAGAAAAAACTCTCACATTAAGGGTAAAGTTCTTCCTAAAAAAGACGATTTTGTACCCAACAGGAAGATTCAAACCTAAGACATTTGATTAAGATGAAGGAATATTTACGATTCCACCACAATCTTTGTTATACCTGACCCTCTCTCAAAGTTGATGACTTTTTACACATAAATTTAGTGCATGTTTAGTTATGTTTTATCGTGAAATTTGAAAAAGAAAGGAATAATATTTGTTTTTAAAATGAAAATTGTATATGGAGTGGAGGAGAGATGATTGTTAAAAGTGGTAGGATATGTAATAATGTAAGGAATACTTGATCACGCTTTCTACCATTTCTGTCGTCTCTGATTCTCAGGGAGGTTAAAGTCTTATTTTACCCTCTTCTTTCTTTTCTGGGTAAATATTTCTACCCTATTCTCTATCAAATATATGGTCTTCTCTACTAACTTGGGAAATACAAGAACAATTGCATAAACCAAAAAAACAAAACCCCCCACATTTTATCTTGTTACTGCTGGGAGTACGTACTTCTGATGAAAAATAATAATAATTAAATAGTCAAAGACGCTGCCAATGTACTAGAACACACAATTTCCAAAAGCTCATCATCCACACTCCTCCATTGCAATTGCTCTCATTTTCCATGCATGAACCACTTTTTATACTTGTAAATTAATTCAATTTTTTGTTTCAAATACTTTAAAGATTATATGTTAGGATGCATGATAAAAATTACTTTTAAATTTAAATAAATTGAGACAAGGAAGGAATTATTTATATTTTAGCTTATTTAATGAGCATACAATAAGCTAAATATACACGTATTTTGAAACCAAAGGAGTATTTATTGTTTTCTCAATTCAATTTTACTTATAGACTATTTCAATTTACCCAAAGCATTAATTACTCAATCTCCAAATTATTTTTTGTTATTTTTCTAATGAGTACCCCAAGTCCAGATATAACGAGTAAAAGTAAATTTGTGTAAAATTTTACTCCTAAAGTCGTAGAGTACTAGTTTCTTTTGTATGTATATTTATGTCTGCCTCTGTTTTTACTTGTAGTACTACACATATGCAGACGTTCTACAATATGTAGAGAAAAAACAGAGGGTCCTATAAAAAAATCACAGAATAATAATGCATTTGATACCTTTTTGTAGGTGTAGTTTATGAGCAAATAATCGAGGCTCAGAGAGTGACATGGATGGACACTCACCTCCAACAGTTAAACGTAACAAAAAGAGGAAGAACCACCGTCACACGGTGGTAGACGATGATGGAGATGATTCGATCAAGTGCAGTGGGAAGTCATGCAGATCATGTAGTGGCGGTCTAATAGCAGATTGCGTAGCAGTCTGTTGCTGCCCTTGTGCTGTAGTAAACATTTTAGCATTGGCATTTCTAAAAATCCCTTGGATGGTGGGAAGGAAATGCTTGAGAATGGTGAAAAAGAAAAAGTTAGAGGACAAGAAGAGGAAACATGACAAGAGTATTACTGATATTCATGTAGAAGAAGGAATTCATGTGGAAGAAGAGTTAAAAGACAGTTTTAGTACAACAATTGATGTAGACCAAGTTTGGTTAGAGTTGTATCAAGTTGGTAATATGGGTTTTGGCAGAGTTTCTTTCACAGGAACTAATTAGTTTCTAATATTATTTTCGCAGCGCGCTATGAAAATCCCAAATCTTGAAATTGTTCTTGATTTGAATACTTCCTATCAAATACAACTTCATTTCCTCTTGAGCCCGAGAAATTCCATTAATGCATGGTGAAAGAGCCTTTATCACTCCTTCACACTCTTCAATGGGTACTAGTTTAATCATATGTTAGTCAAATATGTATCTCTTTCAGTGCCATTTTCATCACTTTATATTTCTTCTTTCTGAATTGTACAGTTAATTTTGTTGATATTTTCTTGGAATAAACATTGCGAATTTACTAGTTTAGTATGTCCAGTTTTTCATGTCATAAACATTTGTTTCTTCTATGTGAATGTACACTTAAGAGTAATGTTTTGTATAATAATATTACTCCTTTTTTTTTTCGTTGTCTAGTCAAAAATAAAGAACCATCAAGGGGCACTTTGATTGAGAAATGAGGGTAATCATCATTTTAAATTTTGTCGCTATGCTTTCTCGGTCCTTTTTATATGTGATCTTTAAAGAAAAAAAAATGTGGACATGAAATACTTATTTCTTTAGAAAAAAATCTAAGAAGATTTGGAATTTTTGACCAAAATAACTCATTATTTAAATCAATTTACAACAGTAATACATTTTTAAAAAACTTTACAAAACTAGTATAAACGTTGTTGACAGTAACGTATTAGGTCATATTTTAATTCTACTAGTAACGGACCAAAACTAACGGGGGACGACGTTAAATGCAGTAAAGTTGTAGAATTTAAGTAGGAATACGTTACTACTAGTAACATTTTAGAATTTAAGTAGGAATACGTTACTACTAGTAACGTTTTAAAATTATTATACTGAAACACTGTCGTTTTGATCCTTCTATCTTAAACCCAATTACCCCAGTTACCCAATTTCAATTTAACAGTACCCTATCCTAAACCCAATTGCAATTCAATATTTCTCCCCTCGCGAAGAGAACATATGCACAACGCCGTTTTCGATTCTCGCTGTTAGTGTTGCCGGAAAAAGAGATTCACGATTATTTCAGTGCCATAAGTATTTCGAGGTAATTTCTTTGTTCAAGGTTTGATTTTTCTTTACGAAGGAATTGAATTGGTTTGATTTTTCTTTACGAAGGAATTGAATTGAATCATAAGTAGGATTCTATCTTGTACAAATTCAAGAACCCGCTAACCAACCCATGAAATTGGATTCCAACATAAGATGTTATCTGGTTATTTGTTTTGTTTGATTTGATTTAAGGATTCCTTTCATGGCCACTAAACTCGAAATTGTTATTTAAAGTTGTAATAGTAGCTTTCTGTCTATTCATGTTCCATATATATTCATTTCGCCTAATTCCTACTTCTCTTTCTCTCTATGGTTTGATTACTCTTTACCTAATGTAACAATTTTATAATTAAGAAAAATTATACTCGAGTTCTATTGTTGCTTAGTGTAGTCTAAGATGGTTTGTTGACCTTAAAACTTTTAAATGTGATTTTGTTAACTTTACCGTCACCTTTGAAGTGTGCTGCCAAGAAAAAATTACATAATAATTCGGGCTAACATTTAAGTTTACTTTCATGTGTATTCCATAGGTATTTTTTATGGCTAATAATAGTGAATACAAGTTGGATCCCGGTCCATTGGAATCGAATGTATTAACGGGACAACTTACTCATAGATCACAAGATATATGGGAAGGAAATGTTAATATGATTCTTAATACGAGGAGAGAAGATGGAAATTTTTGGAAGCTCATAGAGAAATATCCTATCCATCCACGAGTTCTTGAAGTAATTAGAGTATCTGGATTATATGGTGCTTACAAATCTAATCGGCCTGCTATTGACCGTAGTTTGATCACTGCACTAGTTGAGCGGTGGCGTCCCGAAACTCATACTTTTCACTTTAGAACAGGTGAAGCAACAATTACCTTGCAGGACGTAGAGGTGTTGTATGTATTACTTGTGAATGGTGATCCAGTACTTGGTAATGAAATGATAAGGACCATAGGGGATTGGCAAAACATTTGTCAAAGATTATTAGGTTTTGTTTCATCTCGTGAAGACTTCAAAACAAATTCCCTCAAGGTCGCTGCATTTAATGCACACATGTTAAGCCAGCCACAGTTGCCGAACATGACAACACACAATATGGTCAATCAGAAGGCCAGATGTTACATGTTCTGGATGATTGCAGGTATGATGATGGCGGATACATCTGGTGGGTATTTGAAGCTTATGTACTTGCCTATGCTCGAGGACATCGATAAAATTGGGTCTTATAGTTGGGGGAGTGCGACCTTGGCATACTTATATCATTTTCTTTGTAAAGACTCACAGAGTACCCAAAATGAGATAGCCGGATTTCTGCCACTACTTCAGGTATACCTAACAATTGTACAAATAATTTATTTATATTTCTTATAGTTACTAGTTTTGGACATGTGTGTCTCATATCATATTTTCTCTCCCTATATATAGTCTTCTTTTAATTTGTCTCTGTAGTGTTATTGGAGGATGGAAATTTTAAGAGATGTAATCCTAAAACTCTTTCTCCCAGATTTGGGCGTGGGAGAGAGTCACTGTCCTCACTCCTCAAATAGTAGCCCAGAGAGATGCTGGTTTGCCTAGGGGTCCACATGCTACTAGATGGTTTGTGCATCTTAGTTGGACGAACAGTACCAAGCATGTGTTGAAAGTTTATAGGGATGCACTTGACTCTATGATAGAAGATCAGGTACAATGTAGTTTTAACTTATTTATAAAGATTGTAAATGTAAAGACTCACTTTGCTCTTTTCTTTTTTCATGTAGTTTATTTGGGAATCATATTCTGATGATTTAATTGATAGTCTTTCTCTCTATTGTCACGCTGGACGAAACATATGGCGGGTTAGAGTTTCAATATTTTGTTGGGATGTGGTCGAGGTTCATTTGCCAGATCGTGTTATGAGGCAATTTGGACTACAACAAGCTATACCAACTCCGTTTTCATTTGATTCCAACCACTTTCGTCATGATCGTCGGAGAAGACCAAATATAAATTGGGAGTTGGAACATGTACAATGGTTATCATTTTGGAACCAACGCCTCCAATATAGTTGTGATGCACCGGTCAATCATGCACATACGTGACGCCACAGGCTCTACAAATATCAAGTCATCCAAGTCTTTCATCACTTGAGAATGTCGTTGGTAATTATCGACTTCAAAATTTTAAAAATGTCCCAGACTTTACCTCATCGCCTGTGCGAATGATCATTGAGACCCCTGATGCCACTAATAATTTAGAGGACCCGAATCATCATGTGGACGATAATGATCCAAAGGATGCAAATGAAGGAGGTGATACGACTATTCAAGATAGTGAACCATCAAGGAGGGAGAAGCGTAAAATTAAACTTAAGCCTTGTGGGACTGGCGGTCACTATGCTATCCAACATGTCAAAAAAGAGCAAAGAATAAGTAATGAAAATTTGTGGTGCTGCTGAAAATTGCAGCCAGCTATGCTGGAGTTGATGACTATATAGCAATAAGACAAATTTAATACTTCAAGTTGGTGTTACTTCTTTTTGAATCTCATCACTAATTAATTAATTTTTGCTCTCTTCTTTATGTATGACTTAGTATAATTTTATATATATATTGTTATATAAAAATTAGTATTTTAGTTATAATCACTGCACTTTTTGGTTTGGGTATTTATTTTCACTTTGTGAATAGAGTACTTTAATTTCAAAAGTATAAAGGTTCCAGAATGTTGCTATCATAGTTTTATAAAGTTACATGTATACGGCGTTTTTTAAATTAATAAAATTCTTGGTGATATAAGTTTACATATATATGAGGGCAGGTTATTTGTTGAGTAAAACATACAGAATCATGGACTTGATCATGAATATTTGAACAACTTGGAAAATACAAATGACGCCATACAAATTGAAATGAAGCAAAATACCTAATTAGAGCGAAAGTAAAAAAAATACATAATTAGACTACCCACTCAATTTTGATTTCGAGTTGGACATCGACGCCTGTCATGTCCGGTCTGTCTACACAATCCACAAGCCCGCCCATATACTGCAGGATCATGATCCATCTCATTAGGAATTCTAGTTGTCCTTGATCGATTGGGACGACGATAGAATTCATTACTTCTCATTATAAAACTTGGCGATGGACAATATGCCTCGTGTCCAATCGGTGAGAATGACCCAGAATATGTTGCAACATAATTCTCTACTGTGAATGCTCGCTGACAAAGTTTCTAGCTAGCGCTCCCATTCTTTCAGTAGCCTTCATGACATGTGAACACGGAAAGTGCAAATTAGCCCATTTTTCACAATCACATTTTTTTTCACTTAGTGAAACACAAATTTTTTGCTCTTTTTCGACATGTTGGATAGCATAGTGACCGCCAGTACCATCAATTTGTATAGATCTAACCTCATATACCCCTGTGGATATATTCCAATCATAAACAAAGTGTCTTTTTGAACTTTCATAGTTTTTCTCCCACTTCTTTTTGAAACTGCTTGTCCATAATTCCTTTTGCTCTACAAGTTGGTGAGTTTTTTGACATCTACGAGTATATCGTTCAACAGTTTGCTCCAATGGAAGTCTAACCATAGCAGTGACGGAAAAGCCTCGAGTTTTCTTTAGAAGTCCGTTGAACGACTTTGAAAGATTTGTTGTCAATACTCCCCATCTTTTCCCATCATCATGACTAACAGTCCATTTGTCCAATGGAATTCGCATGAGGTATTCATATGCTTCTCTATTTTCTTCTTGAATTTCCCACATCAAAGCTTCAAACTTCCTTACTTGGTGAGCTGTAGCAGCCCTCCACATTAGATTACTAAGGTCCCTATTTAGAAATTGAGATTGAAAGTTACTTTTAAGATGTCTTAGACAAAATCGATGGAAGGCCCGAGGCTCCTGATATCACCACAACTCCGATAAACTAGTCAAGATTCCTTTTGCCCTATCAGTGATAATACAAATATCTTCTCTATCCTTTATCACATGTGCACTCAATTTCCTAAAAAATCATTTCCATGCCTCTTTCGACTCCTTGTCAACAATAGCAAATGCTAAAGGAAGAATGTTATCATTTCCATCAACTCCAACATCAATTAATAATTTTATCTCATATTTACCATACATATGAGTTCCATCTACTGAAATAACAGGACGACAAGTTTGAAATCCATCAATGCATGGCTTGAAAGCCCAAAATACAAACTTGAAAGTTTTTACCTCTGGCGAACTCATTGACTCTTCGTGTTTCCATTCCACAACTGTTCCATGATTAGAGTACTGAAAGGCTGCAAAAAACTTAGGAAGCTCACTAAATGATTTCTGAAAATCACCATATACCAATGTAAATGCATGATGACGTCCAAGCCACGCTTTTCTATATGTTACTTGATGACCAAATTTTTCATGAACCTTAGAAATGACATCTACTACCAATAATTTGGGATTTTTACGTATTTGATTTAAAAATAAAGATGCAATTAAATTGGTATTTAAGTTAGTGTGACCTGTCGCAAGCCCTTCAATCTCACATCTATGATTATTAAAATACTTTTCAATCTTCCAAAGGCTACCTCCAACCTTCCGACCTCGAAGAAATCATGGACAACCCAATGAATCATAAAACATGCATCTCACAATCCATAAACTCTTGGTTGATATGACAACCTTGAATTCTTTATTTTTGCGCAAACTCCAAATTGTCACAGCCCGTTTCAACTTAGCTTTGTTGCTGAAACACATATATTTTTCTAAATCTTTTTTGGCATCCTCAGACCAAACAGAACAACATTTCATCTCAGATTCACGAGTAGAGATAAAAATATCTTCCTCGTTTTCCAATGTTGTAAAATAGGGTATATCATGACTTTGCATTTCAGATACATTCTGATCAAATTGATTTTAAAAATTTATCCCAGTATCATTTTGAGGTAAATCTCCAGTCTCTTCATCAGATTCAGTTTCACTGACTTTACTCTCTCCATCATCTTTCGAAGGTTCATCTTCGTCCGAATTTTCATCACTTCTTTGAGCATGTGCATCATTACACATATCAAAACTAGCTTCATCTTCTCTGTAAAAATAAATAAATAAATTTCATGAAATATATAAAATAAAAATAATTAATTATTCATGCTATTAAATAGACTAAATTTTTTTATATATAAAAAGATCAGTTTACCTGATTTCATATTGGTTGTGACTAGTTTCAATATGTCTTTGACTACTCGAGCATTCATCAAATGATTGATGGATACCATGTGCTGCACTATATGCAAAATGAGGCTGATGGATTGTGGCAAATCCATAATTTTGAGCCAATAAATTCATATGATAACCATGCTGATTATTCATTTGAAATAAACTATCTTGATTTATTGGTCTAGTCTTTATATACATCTCTAAAAGATTTATATCAATCTTATTCTAAAAAACTTGAGGAATGGCAAAAAATTGTAGCAAAGACTGATCATTCTCAATTTTGAACTCGATGAACCTTGTAATGTTACCTTGAAATGAGCATGGATATTTTTCTGAAATATCCATTTGAATATTTTGACTATTAGTCCCCATTTTCTCATGCAACAGTTCAATTAATTC
>JAJONR010011409.1:0-14787 GCA_029582245.1 Solanum etuberosum | reverse complement strand
TTATACTTTAGTTTTGACCATTTTAGAACACTTTAATGGTAGATTTACCAATCAGTATGAGACTGTTCGTACCTTATTAAATGGTTTACGATGTAGAAGCTTAGGTGAATTTAGATGGTATAAAGATACTTACATGACTAGGGTGATGGAATTACCCGAAAATAAGTATGAACATTGGAAAGTTAAGTTTTTAGATGGCCTTCCCCCTTTATTCGCCGAAAGAGTTAGAAAAGCTCTGAGAAATAATTATGGTGAAATTCCTTATAACGATTATACCTATGGTAAGCTGATAGGAGTTTGCACTCAAAAGGGATTAAATTTGTGCAATGAATTAAAATTATCTAGACAGCTTAAGATGGATAGGCTTAAAGAAAAATCTCAGCTGGAAGACTTTTGTACCCAGTTTGGTTTACCTGATACTTCTGTTTATAGTAAGAAAAAGAAATATAGGGATTCTAAATACTCCAACCCTGATAAACCTTATAGATAAAAGAGGTCTAGACATAGATCTATGGAAGAGCGCGACGCTAGAAAAGCCTTCCGTAAGTCTAATAGATTTACCAAAAATAGGTCTAAGCGTGATCTCGCTAAAATCAAGTGTTATAGATGTGGAAATTTTGGTCACATAGCACCAAATTGTAAGCTTGAAAAGCTTAAAACCTTAGAACTTGATGAAGGAGTACAGGATAAGATTTACAGTTTGTTATACACTTCTGTTTCTGAGTATGATTACGATTCTGATTCAGGTTTCTGAAGAAGAAGTTGATTTGCTTGATATATCTGATAGTAATCAGCATGATAAAATGAATATTTGCAATACATGTCATGGTGATATATGTTCTTGTGAAAATAATGAATTTTATAAATTGCAATCTCAATTTTAAGATTTAATACGTATTTTTATTGAGCCCATGTGTCTAGTAATTCTAACCGGGTATAGGCGCTCTTTTTTTAACGCCTTAACGGGCTTAGAACCACGGCTGGCTAGAAGAAGTCACAGAGAAAAGCCAATTAAAATAGTATCGAATCTGACTGTACCACCATCTTAGAACCAAATCAAGAAACCATATATAAATTTATTTATATTTAGATAAAGTCTAGACCTTTCATAGTGAATATAAAAGAGAAGTTAGTTAATCGACATAGATATGAATCTTTTAGCCGGACATAGTCACTGCTTTGATCGGAGAAATACTAAAAGAAGAAATCAAAAGAAAAATATAATACCTTGTAGAGATGGCCGACTGCAAGGCATATGAGCAAACTTTACAAATTTATTAACTTCCAACCAGTATCTGGTGAACTAAAAACTTTACAAGTTTTAGAGATTTACAATTGGAGAGAGAGTAGAGAGAGGGGTTTCTAAACTTCTCCCTAACACACTGAAAAATAAACTTATATATAGAAAAAGAAAAAAATATTTCGAATCTTTGTACAGTATCGTTGGGTCCCATCTGTTCCCTTAACAGTGTATCTACTGTTGATCAACATTGTATCTACTGTTGATGATGGCTTTTACTGTAGAGATGACTCTATTGTTTGTCCTTTTGCTTTAATTTTCGGAGGAAATCTTCCGCTTTTCTCAGAGTATCTTCTGATGTAGTTTTTTCTGACTCACTAGGTTAAGCTTCTTGAATATCATTTGTGACATCATCACTTGTCTCACTTCTCATAGAAGTGTCGGATTTTTCATATTGAGTGATATTGAGAAGCAGACTCCTCTTAACTTCTTCCAGATAGTTGTTGATCATTTCTTCTTTTATCTCCATCTTGGATGGATATTTTTCTGGCAATATGCCTGACCGAGCTATCAACAATTATTCCCTTTTGGGGAGTAATACAATATTTTTGGATCTTTGTTGCAATAAGATCCAGCAGTTCTTGTCCATATAATATTTTTGTTTTGGGATTTTTTTTCATCAATTTGTCCCAAAAATTATTATAAAAAGTTCTGTATAAACAAGGAATTTGTTCCTCGGTGAATCATACTTCCGGGGTCCATTTATGAATCCAAGGGATAGAGAATTCAATGAAAAAATAATTTTTGTCTATTTTTTCTATATAAAAGATATGATCTGTATGGTATAACTCATTTAGGTCCGGTGAGACTTTAACCCATTCTTTATATAATTTAAGAAATGGATTAGGCAAATTTTTTGTAGTTGAGTCGTGGTATGACCACCAATTCAAAAACCAATTAGGAATTGGTCCTGCAAATATCTTTGCACATATTTTTATAAACCACGTGTGTTTATGTCTATCATTATTGTAATAAAGGACTTTATCAAAAGCCTGAATATAGTCCTAGTAGGTGAAACTCATAGCGATTTTGTTTAGGCTGATCTGTCTTTCTTTCATAGTGGATATACCCCAGTCTTCAACAGATATAATCTGTTTAATTATCATTTTTGAGAAGTTATAAACATTCTCACTGGTATTATAGCCTGAAAAGTGTTGAAATTCAACACTACCAGTGCTTATCAATATAGTCTCATAATACGATCGGATTTTGTATGACTCACCCGGAAAATATAATCTGTTATTAGGTATCGCTGGAATATCTTCCAGGGTTCTTATTTTCTCTGAATTTCAGAGTTTTCCAAAAGAAATATCATTTCTTTTTTTGATAATTTTTCATAAGACTTGATATCATCATTGTCTTCTTTAGCTATTGATGCAAACGTATCACTTTGCTTTTGAGACAAATATGCATGTAGTTGTGCGTATAACAGACTGTTTTCTGGAATATCTTCCAGATGTACTGAAGAGGAAGCCTTACTTTGAGAGACTTTTGAGTTTATCAAACTTCTTCTTCCCATTTTAATAACTGAGGAGTTAGAAGAGGATCCGTAGGACGAACATGGGGATGATCTTCCCCTTGTATTATTATTCCTACCTCTGCCCTTGATAGTCCAAGGAGGGTCCATCCTGCAAACATAACACTTTGCTTTATTCGGATATGTTATAATAGTCACTGTAATAATTATTATTATCGATATCAACAATTTCTTCATTATCATGTATAGAGAAATCTTCTCTAATAATATCGTTGATGATTTCACATATTATCAATTCCTGCAGGTCTTTATTAAGAGGAATTATCTTTAGAATAGTAACTAAAGTTTTTTCATCAATAAAAGTTGTATAAAAACTCATTATGAATTTAAATATTCTCGAGACAGAAAATTTGGAAGAGAGTTATCACTTCCCTTTTTAAATTGAATCTCGAAATCAAAAAGGAGCCAACTGGGCCTGCCACCTAGCAAATATCAATTTTGAAGCATCATGTTTAAAATCGTTGTTAAACATGTATTTAACAGATTGAGCATCAGTTTTTATCAAAAACTTTTGATTATATAAATCATCTTGAAATTTTAAAACACATTTGGCTATTGTTAGCATTTACTGAGCCACAGTAGCATATTTTTTCTGGGCTTCAGTCCATTTTTCTGAGTGAAATCTAATAAAATATTCACTTTTATCATTAGGATTAATCTGTTTTAATATTCCTCCATAACCAATATTAGAAGCATTAGTTTCAATAATCTTTTACCATACAGGATTAGCAAGAGTAAAACAAGGAAGAGATTTAACACGTTCCTTAATATTTTTAACAAGACTAGTGTGACTTTCAGTCCAAGGTTGTTTATAATCCTTTTTTAGTCTATCATATAAAGGGGCTAAATCACCAGAAATATTTTTATAAAATGGGGATACATAGTTTAAGCGTCCTAAAAATATTTGTAACTGAGTCCTGTCAGTAATAACATCCGAAAATTTAGATGCAAAATCAATAGATCGTTGAATCGGAGTAATCTTACCCTGACAAATATTATGTCCTAAAAATCTAACTTCTGTTTGAAACAAACTCATTTTCGGTTTGAAAATAACTAAACCATTTTGTATAACAATTTTTTTGATATCAAGATGCTTGGTGTGTGTTTCAAACGTTTTAGTGAACACTAAAATATCATCGATGTAAACAATAAAAAATCTAAATAAGGATTAAAAATATCATTCATTATTTTCTGAAATTCAGAAGGGGCATTTTTTAATCCAAAAGGCATAACATTCCATTCATATTGTCCAAAGGGAACATTAAAAGCAGTTCTATAAGTATGCTCTTTAAATATCTGAATTTGCCAATAACCAGACTTTAAATCAAATTTGAAAATATATATTAGCATCATATAATCTTGAAAGCAAATCTCTTTTATTGGGGATATGATATCTTATCCATTTTAAGAATTTATTTAAAGGTTTATAATTTATAACTAATTTAGGAACACCACGTTCCTTTTCAGCAGCATTACTAATATAAAATGCAATACAAGACCAAGGTGATTTTGAAGGTTTTATCAAACCCTTTTGTAACAAATTATCAATTTCTTTTTTGCAGAATTCTACCAATTCGGTGTTCATCTGACAAGGACGAGATTTAGTAGGAATATCATTCTCAAAAAATTCATCTTCATATGGAAGAGTAACAATATGCTTTTTTCGATTCCAAAAAGCACTAGAATGATCGGCACAAATATCAATAGCAATTTGTTCAGAAATTAATTTCATTTTTTCCTGTACTTTGGTGGATTTCAAAGTATCAATTGTTGGGATTCCAAATCATGATTTCAAATTTTTTCAAATACAAACTAGATTCATACAAAGTTGGCATTACTCTTACCAAGTACCAACTTTGAGTTATTTATTTTCCGCATTGTTATTTTTTACCAAGGGACCTGGTCCAGTGACCATCAGTGGATGCACTTATTCTATCAAAGTGAAGATAGAAAAATATCTCTGCCTAAAGGGTGTGAAGAGAGAATAACAGGAAGACCACAATTCGAAATTTTAGCACATAGTTCAACAGGTGGTTTTATGAGTCATTGCGGATGAAATTCGTGTATGGAGAATATGTCCTTTGGAGTTCCTATAGCAGCATGGACAAAGTACTCAGATCATCCAAAGAATTCTACGCTTGTAACAAAGTACTTCCTCTGTTTCAATTTGTTTGTCTAGTTTGACTTGACACGGAGTTTAAGAAAGTAAAGAAGACTAGCAAATCTTATGGTCTTAAACTTAAGATATGTTGAATGTATCAAAATGTTCTTTAATCTTGTAATCATAAAAATGTTACATGGAAAACTGAAATTAAAGAGTTCCAAAAAAGGAAAGACACATTTTTAAAACAACTTAAAAGGAAAGTAAGACAAACAAATTGAAACGGAAAAAGTATCTAAAAATTGGCACGTCATGTTGAACATGTTACATCAGATATGGTTGAAAACGTTGTGAGAACATTGATGGCTTCAACAGATGAGGAAAAGAGCAGAAAATTTGAGCAATGCTATAGTGAGATTTTCGTTGTAGAGAAGTCTCGCTATACTGCAAATGAGTCTATGCATTGACGGCATAAAAAAGATAGGCATAATTAATAAATATGTCATTTAACCTGGCTTCAGTTTACATCTATGCCCTTCAACTTTGGATGTGCACAAGTAGACACTTGAACTTGTATAAAATTGAACAAGTAACGTCCTTCATGGAATAATACACATAGGACACAAAATTGTCATGTAGGACACCACGTAGGATGAATATGTCTATGTGTGCAATTTTATACAAGTTTAAGTACCTACTTGTGCACACTCAAAGTTGGAGGACATAGATGTCAGCTGAAGTCAAATTAAAGGGCGTATATATGTATTATGTCAAAATATGTACGCAAAATAGGTCACTTTATTTAGTAGGAGTTGATATAACATGTTAAATTACACTGATTGTGAAAACACTCATTATATCATTTAAGTATAAAGTTTAAAACTTTAACTTTTTTTGCCTTTTTTATATCCATACACATTTTGTTTCTTTCCTCTTAGCTTTTGTGCTTGTCTCTTTTCTTTTGGACAGCAAGCCAAGTCATTTGACGTGAACTTTCTTGCAATTGTACAAAACTCCAAAATTCTTGCCAAATTCAAGAGCTTTGGTTTAGCGGTAAGAGCGCAATATGGGATTTATAGGTTAGGCATAGGGTACTGGTTCGAACCTTGTCGTGGATAAAAGAATGATCTAAGTGGAAAAGGATAGTGGGGTGGATCCATATAATCTACCAAGTTTCGAACTGTGTTCCACTAGCTAGTACACAAGGATTTATCAATTACAAAAAAAAAAAAAAAAAAAAAGATATTTGTACTACTTTTGAGTGAATATAAAATTGGAATGATACAAAAAAAGGTTCGCATGACTCCTGCACAAGAATGATGGACAAATGATCGATTCTTTTTTTTTAATAAAGGGCGTAAACGTGTGTGGGGTCCATATAACTGACTTTAGATAGTAGAACACGAAACTATTTTTGTTATTTCTAATTTTTCTTGAGAGTAACAAAATCAAGAATGGTGATAAAGACATATGAAAAGGATGGATTAAGACATGCATTAGTTGGAAAAAATTATGATTTGGTATAATTAACAAACCTACATATCAATTCATAGTTAAATTTCCATAATTCTATGTGTCCTTCATTATATTTTGAATCCCCTTAGTTAAAGGTAAATTCAGAATTCGAAGTTTTTGAATTCTAAAATTTATTACATATACATATTCAGTGAATTTTCTCAACAAAAATATATGGTTTGGATCACCAAAGTTGTTCCGAATCTGTACTTTGCATGCTAGCTCCGCCTCTGCCCTTAATGAAAATCCTGATTTAGCCTCTAATCACAATGAAGATTAGTTTTTCCACTAAAAAGTTATTTGTTGTTATTATTATAATGGTATACTATTATTGCACCACACAAACGTAATTGGTGGATATATTATATTATTATTATCTCACAAGATAAAAACAAGTTTTATGACATAATGACATTACCTTATCTTCTTTGTATTATTATTATCTGACATTTCAAGATTTATACACCTTTGAAGAACAACTTTTTCTTGGAAGATCATCAAAATTTATAGACTTTTTAAAGCAATCAGGTGTTAGGGAGAGAAGTAGGAAATTTCGATATTTCCACCAACATGTGTAGCAACATACAACAAGATGAAGTAGCTATAGTGATGGTTCCATTTCCAGCACAAGGCCATCTCAATCAACTTCTTCAACTATCATGTTTAATCTCCTCATCATATGATCTTCCTGTCTATTATGTTGGCTCAGCTATACATAATCGTCAAGCTCGTGTTCGAGCCAACGCCTTAAATCCATCAGACATAGCCAAAATCCATTTCCATGACATCCCAACTCCTGAATTTGCCTCACCACCACCTGACTTTAATGCCTTGAGTAAATTCCCATCACAACTTCAGCCATCATGGGATGCTTCTATGCTTCTTCGCGAGTCCATTGCTTCCTTCTTACGCGATATTTCCTCAAAAGCAAGACGAGTCGTTGTTGTTCATGATTCTTTAATGTCTTATAATGTTCAGGATGTTTCGTCCTTGCATAACGCGGAATCATATGTATTTAATTGCATTTCAGTGTTCACTTTGTACTGTTTGATATCTTTGTCTATGGGAATGCCTGTTCAACTTGAAGAGGAATTGCTTAAAAAGTTACCTTCCATTGAAGGAACTTTGACAGATAAAATCAAGAATCTTGGAGCTTTTCAGAGTCCATATATGGATATTAGATCAGGTGATATCCATAATACAAGTAAACTAATCGAAGGCGAGTTTCTTGATTTGCTTGCACAAGTAGCAAGTAAACAGGAAAAGAAACAATGGGAAATTGGACCAATTTTGCCTATTAAACTAGATTATGTCTCGAATAAGAACGATATGTGTGTCGAGTGGCTAAACAAACAACCTCCAAGATCAGTTCTTTATGTATCTTTCGGAACAACAACTTCATTTTCCGATAGGGAAATCAAGGAGCTCGCGATGGGATTAGAGCAGAGCAAACAGAGGTTTTTATGGGTGTTGAGAGATGCTGATAGAGGTGATATCTTTACTGGAGAAGCTAGAAGACTTGAGTTGCCGGAAGGATTTGAGGAAAGAGTAAAAGGGGTTGGGTTAGTGGTGAGAGAATGGGCACCACAACCAGAAATCTTGGCTCATTCGTCCACGGGGGGTTTCATGAGTCATTGCGGATGGAATTCTTGCATTGAGAGTATTACTATGGGAGTGCCAATAGCTGCTTGGCCTATGCATTCTGACCAACCAAAAAATGGTTTCTTGGTTACGGAAATGTTGAAAATAGGCCTGATTGTGAGGGAGTGGGAGAAACGCGAGGAGCTGGTGAGTGCATCCACCATTGAGAATGTTGTGAGGAAGTTGATGACATCAGAAGAAGGTGATGCAATTAGGGAAAGAGCAGAAGAATTGGGAGAAGCAGTAAGGCGGTCCACAGAGAAAGGGGGTACTTCTCGAATGAAGTTGGATTCTTTTATCGCGTATATCACAAGATAGACTTGTTTTTTATGGCTATTAGTAAGATGATTGATATGTATTTCTATTTTAACAGATAATTAATCTGGTTTTAACATGAATAAATGTTTGCCTATATGCTTTTCGAGTTAACAGATAATTAATCTGGTTTTAACATGAATAAATGTTTGCCTTTATGCTTTTCGAGATTTCTTTTACATACATACTTATGTTATTTAACTTTCTTTTGGATCATGAAAGAATTCTGATTCATATTATTACCTTGTATTAAATGTGTTACTTGAACATGGACAAAATTTTCAAAAAAGTTCAACTTTTACAAAATTTAAATGTAGTGATGGTGCTATTTCCAGCACACATGCCATCTGAACCAATTACTCCACCTCTCTCGACTCGTTTCCTCGTACAATATCCCTGTCCATTATGTTGGAACCACTGCCCACACTCAACAAGCGAAAGCTCGGGTTCATGGTCTTGATCCTCACATGACCATAACAAACATTCAGTTCCATGAATTTCAAACACCTTTAGAAACTCCCCTTCCAAATCCTAATGCCTCTCAAGAATTTCCTAACCAACTAATCCTTTTGTTCTTCTCAGCATCCTATCTCTGTGACCCTGTTTGCTCACTAGAACGAAAATTTCTTAGTACTAATCGTACCAAAGCGACTGTCATTTATGAAATTATTATGAGTGGGGTGGTTCAACATTTGGCTGAAATGCCAAATACTGAATGCTACTGTTTCAATTCTATCTCAGTTTTTCATCGGTTTCGTACTTTTGGAAAGTTGAAGGAAAACCTGTTTTGCCTTGAACTGAACATTATGAGGACATTACTTCAATTAGGCAGCTAGGCCAGTGCATCCAGATCAGCCAAGGAGTCCTCAACTTGTAACGAAGTATCTGAAAATTGGACTAATTGTTAGGCCATGGGCGCGTCGTGATGAAGTTGTTACATCAGAGATAGTTGAAAATGCTTTGAAAACATTGATGAGGAAAAGAGCAGCAAGTTTGAGCAATCCTATTGAAAAATCAGTGATGGATGGTGGCATCAATTGCGCTGAGATGGACTTTCATCGCTCACATTACTTGTTGAAATCAGATCTATTATTAACAATTAGTATATGAAATAGTAAGAATTTATACAAGTATTCAACTATAGATTTTATTGGTAATAGGAATAACTTTTATTTGTGTGTGACTGAGAAACAAGAGACTACAAGAATTACATAGAAATAGCTATAGTACTACGTGCATAGAAGCGCGAGTTCCATTGCCATTATAAGATGTTAATTGGAGATATATCAACCTTCAATGAATTTCAGACTCCTGGACATTAATAGATCTGTTCAACGAGTAATGTGGGCGATGAAAGAATCCATCTCAGCGCGGTTTATGCCCCCATCCGTCGACTTTTTGATAGCATTGCTCAAATCTGCAGCTCTTTTCCTCATCTCATCTCCCTCTGATGAAGCCATCAATGTTTTCACAGCATTTTCAACTATCTCTGATGTAACAACTTCATCATGACGCGCCCATGGCCTAACAATTAGTCCAATTTTCAAGTACTTTGTTACAAGTTGAGAATTCCTTGGCTGATCTGAATGCATTGGCCATGCTGCTATAGGAACTCCAAAGGACATACTCTCCATACACGAATTCCATCCGCAATGACTCATAAAACCGCCAGTTGAACTATGTGCTAAAATTTCCAATTGTGGTGCCCAATCTCTTACTATAATCCCTCTTTCTTTTATTCTCTCTTCATATCCTTCAGGCAATTGTGCTTTTCTAACTTCACTTGTAAAAACATCTCCTTTGTCAGCATCTCGGAGCACCCAAACAAACTTCTGGCAACTCTTCTCTAGTCCAATCGCAAGCACTTTGATTTCTTCATCACACAACGAAGTAGTCGTGCCAAATGACACGAAAATAACTGAGTCGCGCTCTTGTTTGTCAAGCCAATGAAGGGACTCATGGCGTTTGTTCGAGTCTTTGCTCTTCTCTTGTGGCTCCATGGGGTTGAATGGACCTACAGCCCATTGCTTCATACCATCATATTCTTTGGCCATTAAATCAAGGTACAAACTTTCAATCACTCTTGATGAATTGTAAAGTTCACCACTATGGTTCCTCCCATCAAACTGTTCTTGTATCTTCAAAAATTCCCAAAACTCTGGAGGAAAAGAATCTCCAACTGTTGGAATATCTTCGTAATTTTCAGTTCCGGGATGGAAAGGCTTTCCTTTGAGTTCCCAATAGTATGAATATGACATGAAAGCTGAAGTACAATTGAAACAGTAGCACTCTATGTTTGGTATTAGTGGCAAATCTTGAACTACAAATTTCATCAAATTGTCATAAATGACAACAACTTTGCGATGATTCGCGCTTAGAAGTTCATGTACTAGCGAGCAAACTGGCTCGCGGAGATGGAATGTAGCGTAAAATGAAGGCATTAGCTGGTGTGGAAATTTGAAAGAAGCATTAGGATTAGGCAGGGGAGTTTCAAAAGAAGGTGTTTGATGTAATTCATGGAAATGAATTTTTGTTATGGTGAGTGGATCAAAGCCATGAGCTCTAATTTTTGCTTGTTGAATGTGTGATGTGATTCCAATGTAATGGACTTGGATATTGTACATGGAAATGAGCCTAGAGAGGTGGAGGAGTTGGTTGAGATGGCCTTGTGCTGGAAGTGGCACCATGACTACAGCCACCCGGGCGTTGTCTTGCAGTGGTGGAGTCTGAGTCAGGAATGAGTGATTTTCCGGCAAAGGGTGTCCAACTGATCCTCCTCCATCAACGTCGCTTGTGGCCTCGCCATCGACGTAGTCTTGCATAGCTACCCGAGCATTGTCTAGCAGTGGTGGAGTGAGTTTCACTATAGTGTGATTTTTTGGCAAAGGGTACCCTCCTTTACCACCGACATCTTGCACAATATTTTGGCCGACTGACCCCCCTTCGTCAACTATAGCTCCTTCTTTCGGACCATTTTGGCCAACTGACCACCCTTCGTCTACTGTAGCTACGCCCCTGTTGCTTCTTGCACAATATTTTGGCCATGTGTACTTTTTGAGGTAATTTTTTCAGCCATTGAGCTATATTAGAATAAAGATCTCTAGCACTACACAAAATTATACTACTTTTTGAATGAATAAAAAGAAGAAAACTTTTATAAAGAAACAAATTTAAATTATTCATGCAAGTTGCAAATGGACATATAACTAATGACAAGAAACATAGCTAATAGACAAAGAAATAAACGTGTCTAATTAAGACAGACAAATTTTGTTTTCACGAAAGGTTCTCAGCCACACCTTCCATAAAGTCATGGATGGACGGTCCATATTCTATTTTAAAATTTGATTTTGATATAAAAAAAATTAAATATATATATATTAAACATGAAATTTTGAAAGTTAGGTTTGATTTGATTTTAGGTTTATGTCCACCTATAATTAAATAGAGTAGTGGTGCAAGTTTTGAAAATAAGGTTTAAATCTTAACGTAACAAGAAGTGTTTGATCATTTGCACTGTTTATTAAATATTGTTTTTATTATTGACAAAAACTATTCGATATATGTGTTAGTGAGAGGTAATAGATATACTCGATACAACAATTAAAGTATGTGTAAGCTGACTAGAACGACATCGTGTTATAAAAAGTACGTAATAATAAACTATTGTACTTTTTTTTTTCTAGAACCTATAGGACTATCGGTCCCCTTTACTATAATGTGTGGCTCATAAACGTGACAATAAATTGTTTCTTTAGTGAGTAGTAGGGTGTGCGAATTTCAGTTTAACCAATAAATCGAATCCGTTGTTGCTATTGGTTATTGGGGTTAATGGTTTTGTAAATTCTCTTACCGGACTATTGGTTCAGTTTTTGTTAGGGACCGCTAATTGATTAATCGAAAATCAATAACAAATATTTTATTGATTTGATTATCGATTTAGCATATTTACAAATTAAATGGAAGAGTGTTTTGATTAAATGTTTCACTAATAAAGAATGATAATAACATAAGTGTTGGTTGGAGTAAGGAATATGAAGTTAAATGTTAAAATGTAGCAAGGAAAATAACTTTCGTCCACAGTAACAAAAAAAATTATTTCCTACTTTCAAGGAAAATATTTTTCATCTCTAAAAGTCTAACATTAGAAAATGACTTTCTCAAAAAAAAATAGTTATTTGAAAATATTTTTGAGCTAGTTTCAAATAGGGCAAACTATATAAATCCCACTAATTTAGATCCTAATTACTAGAAATTTCGATAGTTTTTATATTACTTTCTATACCATTTTCGACTATGGGATATATACAATCACAACCCGTCAGATACATGTATCCATCAGGTTTAAAAGGTCGAGATACATAATTTAATACTTTTGAAATAAATGTTGTAACTTATTTCCTTAATTAAAGGAGTAACTTATGGGAAATTAGCAAACAAAACTGATTTGAATGATCCTTCCATATTAACTATTACCCGTTTTCCTAAAAAATCTAAATTATAATTTCTTTTGAGTCTAATTACTCTAACAACTTTTGAGCATATATTGTTTTGAGTATAATTTACCGTCAAATACATGTATCCCACAACTTTTGAGTATAATTACTTTAACAACTTCTAAAAAAAAATTAAAAAATCTAATTTCTTCCATTTATTTTCTAGCAACAACAAAGTGTACAACGTTTTTTAGAAATTCGAATTTGTTTTTTTCAATTTTTTTTTTTTTTCAATTTTTTCATGTTTAAAGAACAATATGTATATCTGATTCATGTATCTAATTTCATTAAATGTTTTTCATTAGGTGTTTCTTCTATATACGTATATTAATTTCTTCCATTTATTTTCCAGAAACAACAAAGTGGACAACTTTTTTTTAGAAAATTCGAATTTGTTTTTTTTTATTTTGTGGTTTTTTTTTCAATTTTTCATGTTTAGAGAACAATATGTATCTCGCACTATGTATCTGATTCATGCACCTAATTTCATTAAATGTATTTCATTAGGTGTATCTGCTATATACGTATATCTGATACAAAACATGTATTGGAAACTTGTTATGTATCTGAAGCATGTATCTAATTATTTAATATTAATCTTTTAAATATATAGAATAAGGATATATACATTATACATAGAAGAAAGGGAGATACATAGATGAAGGGCAAATACATAGAACATTTAGATACGTCTAGCAAACACTGTATCTACAAATCCATCGTAAATTCACCAAGTTCGAAACTAAAAACTAGCGCTGATATAGCTTTGGATTTGGTCTTTCAACTTCTTTTTTCTCTGTTCTAACAATTCAACATTGAAATCATTAGCTAAAGCATCGGAAGACAAAATCCCAAATCTCATCCTCTACAATTATCCTTCATTTTTTAGAGCTTTTCTGCACTATTCTCTCACCTTTATCAATCTCACATCAACATACCTTACCTCGTCTTACCTTTCTCTTCCGTTGAACCCTTCAGGTAACTTCTTTTTAAGAAAATATTCAAGGTAGAAAAATGTGATAAAAAACCATCAATTCAGTTTTTGATGGTTTAGTAAAGAAGATCAATAAGGGAGAAAAAAAGAGAATAGGGAGATGAACTTGAGATAGGAGATTGAGTATGAAGGAAGAGAGAGTAGGTAGAGGTAATGGAGAACCCGGGGGGCGGGGGGGGGGGTGAGAGATATATTGTTGGGATAGGAGTTTGGAGGACAGTTGTTAATGTACCTTTAATTAAGGAATTTGAATTTTAAGATAATTATTCAATATCATATTAAGGGATTTGTGTATCTAGTTTAACTTTTTAAAATATATGGTATAATTATTAAAAAGTGGTATTATGAGTAATATTTTTAAACTATAGATAAAATATGTATGTATTGTAGTTAAATATGTCTAATTATGTAGTTTTCGCTTTCAAATATAAACAATCAAATAATTAGTTTACAACAAACATAGCCACATTTTTATTACATAAAATAGCCAAAAGTCATAGAAAATAGGGGAAGTTAAGCAAATACCTCATAAAAATAAAATAATTACAAACATATACCCCTTTACATTAATACCCCACTAAATAATTACATTATATACCCCTCAACTAATTTCGTTTAACTGATACTAAATTAGTATATATATATATATACTATATTGGTATCATAAGGCTTGTATTGGTATCACAAGGCTGATAATTTCTCTTAACTTATACTAAATTAATATATATTGTATTGGTATCATTAAGGCTGGTATCATTAAGGTTTCTTGTTCACACCCTACTCATTAGTCAATGATACTATAAGAGTATATATATACTCTTAGTATCATTGACTAATGATTAATTTCTATATATATATATATATATATATATATATATATATATATAT
>JAJONR010011408.1:0-22828 GCA_029582245.1 Solanum etuberosum | reverse complement strand
CCCCCCCCCCCCCCCAAACTCTTTTTAGCTATTAGGATAGTGTATTGGGCAACTACTTATAACCTTTTTGTATAGATTTCGAACATGCTCAGCCTTTATGATTTATAATTTCTTTTTGATTAGGATGATTTATAGCTTCTTCCTCACCATCGATATGATTTCACCATCTTTTTTCCTATACAGGTGACCAATTTTTATGCTGTTAGTAGCCGTTATGGCACACCGGATGACTTCAAGCGCTTGGTTGATGAAGCACATGGTAATCCTTGACGTTTGACCTGGGCAAATATGGTTTACGTCCTGCTATGCTGTTAGTGACTACTTATGTTGCATATTATTTGCTTTCTCTTTCCTTTTAATTTTCTGATAACCATATTCTCTATGATTGTGATAGAGGTGTCATTTCCTGATAACTAGCTATTCTTTAATATAGTTCTTTCACATGGTACGGGATATCTCTTCATGCCGAGCATGAATCTTTTTTGTAAAATTTAAAATGCTGGTTTCTTTTTACAAAATATGCACTTATGGGTCTAGTTTTGTATTTGAAAAAAATTTGAAATCATGATTTGGAATCCCAAATGTTTTCTTTTTTTGAGAATTTGGGATATGAAGTCATGATTTCAAATCATGATCCCAAATAGCATGTCCAAAAATCATGACTTGAAATCGCGTGTCCAAGCACAAGCTTAGCCAGTCCAAGAAAACATAACTACAGATTATGCAGATCCCTGATTGTATCTAAAATTGCATGAACATCATGTACCATAACCAGGTTGCACCAAAAAGCTAGCAAAATAAGACATCTTTGTTTTAGACTAATGTAATTTTCTCCTACGGCCTCATAATTTTATCATTTCTTTCAAGCCAAATAGTCCACCAAATGGCTTGAGGGATGGTATTTTAAGTCTCTTGTAAATTTCTCCGACGGCCTTCACCCCAGCAATTCGTTAACATTAACTTTCTGTCAGGTTCATTTGGAAGCTATATTTGCTTAATGCATTCCATTTGGTTTCTTGAACTTAGAGGATGTTCATTCATTACTGGATATTCCATAAACCTAAACGTCTATGCCGCTGTCTGCAGATTGCTCAACCCGTATAAAAAGAATTGAACGCGTTTTATCCTATCAAGTCCTTGCAGCTAGTTGCCTTAAGCTAAGGCCTTACTCTTCTTCAGAACCTACCCAACTTCCAACGCTTGCTGTGTCGCAAGCACAAAACACCATTTACTTGCCAAGGAAAGTAGGAGCCTTGTGAAGTGTGAACATATTTTATAATTTTTGGGAATGACATGTATTGACAGAGTCCTGTCAACTAGAGGATGCTATCTTGTGAGCCTTAAAATTATTCCAAGACATGTCTCCTTCAAACTATTCTAAGAAACGTCTAAAAACCATGTTGATAGCTTTAAATTCCTTCTTTTTAAGGCGAATAATGTGTCTCAGACACAGCATTCCTTCTCTAAAAAAGAAAAAGAAAAAGAAAGATGCAAGACACAACATGTCAACTTAGCTTTTTCAAATTAAGAAAAGATTTTTCAAGACCCTTTCCAGTCTCCAGCTTATGCCTCTTCTTGCTTTTAACCTGTGAGTGCTGGTAATAATTATAGACATTGTCATATTACATTAATGAACATTCTGGATAGCATTGTGATACAACTCCTTGTTATGATTTCTCTTTACCCGTATTGGTTTTACTAATCGTGTTCTGTTTTGCAGGGCTTGGACTGCTTGTCTTTTTGGAGATTGTGCACTCTTATGCAGCAGCAGATGAAATGGTTGGGTTATCTCTTTTTGATGGAACAAATGATTGCTATTTCCACACTGGTATAGTCTTCAAGAGGATGTTTAGAAGCACTTCACTCCCTGATTAATTTTCATTTGTTACATTACAAAATCACACTGTGTTCCCTGATGCATGTGTCATTTATGACATGTGGTTCTGGGATTCGCCAACCAATTTGCTTACATTGCTGTTATACTAGTATCTAACTTGGAACTACTAGTACTACACAACAAAAATGACTGCTGGCTAGGCCTACACCTGCTACATCATTCTGGAAGAAGTTTGAGCTCTACGTAGGGATCTCTAACTAGCTCAAATATCTGTTGCACAATTGTTTTCCCTTAGGTATAATTAAGTGTACATTGAACAAGATGTATGGTCTTCGATAACAGTGTCTTTGATTCAACAAGGGAGTGGAATCTGGTATTGTCATAGGAGATCAAATTGATGTCAAATTCTGAATATGTTTAAATCACAATCTTGTCTTCCCTTAAACGGTTAAACCCAATGTAGCACTCATACCCTCTTTTATTGAAGAGTCTGTAATGGATTTGAAAATAGATATGCTGAAAAGCCTCTAAATCACTCCATCATTTTCCCCATAAGATCATCAAAAATTGGAAAGATAAATTGGAAAATAGTTGTTTGTGGCTTGTATACATGTGTGACCACGTGCTAAACCACTGGCCATGTGTGACGCGTGACACAGGCATTTGTAATATTGGTATGCTTAAACCAAATGTGTATTTATGTGACACATGCTCTTCATGGTGCAGTTTAAAGTAGTGGTAGCTATTCGTTTGCCCTAGTATGCCTAGTAGCTAAGGCACAGCCCATATATGTGTGTTTATTTCATCTTGCACTCTTTTGCGATTGGCAATAGTTTTTGGGAACTTGTATTTTCTTGCTTTCATTCACCCAAACTTGAATCTCATATTTACTGTGTGGAAATAGAACATCAATAACCTCAATCTGTGTCTCTAGGAAGGATGAGACAACACTCAGTGCATAGGTGACTATAGCCTGGCTACTTTTGGTTTCCTCCAAACTAGAGTTATATCTCCACTATTCATAAACACAGCTGTGGGAGTGCATATACACTCGCATGAATGTATATAGACGTGCTTATGTGTGTGTCTCAGTTTACCTTAATAATAAAGTAAATTATTGTCATATACAAGATATATAAGCACAAATGAGAGGTAGTGGAATATTCCATGAAAGGTTAACCTTGTTCCTTTTCTAATTTGTTTTCCTCATTAACCGCTTTATATATTTATGCAAAATACTCTATAAATTTAATGCAAACAACAAGTACTTCTATTGTACATGGCCACAAAAATATAAACTTCATATCAAGCTTGGTCAGGACAGAACATAACAAGAGGATTGTCAGGGTTGGAGAGAATTCTAACTTGAAGCAAGTCAGACACCATATTCACTGTATATTCTACTAGTAAATCTAATATACTATTTTTGTTGCTTTGCTATGTTGATGGAAGTTCTAATTAGTTGGAGTTCTCTTCAGTAACTTGTTAAAAGAACTATATCTGATTAAATGTTTTCAGTACTTCTATATCATATGATTTCCTTTTGGATCCTGAGTTCTGTATTTACTGCATGACTAGGTAAACGTGGACACCACAAATTCTGGGGCACACGGATGTTCAAATATGGAGATCTTGATGTTCTGCACTTTCTTCTTTCAAATCTGAACTGGTGAGTTTATTGTTATATGGTTTCCATCCTATGCATGCTATTCTATATCATAAGCTTAGAATTCATCTACCAACCTAGTGGAGGTGAGCCTGTTTGTCAACAGTAAGTCTGTTAGAGTGTCATCGCCTTGTTGATGTTTCTTTCTTGAGATGGCAACAACTTGCATTAAAATTAAAAGAGACTGTGAAGCCATAATTACAGAGTGTGAACAAAAACTAAGCTAGGCAAAATATATATTGCACTACAGAGGCTCTAAAATTTGCATTAGGGCCTCAGTGTCACCTATGTACACTTGTTTACACCAAAAATGAAAAAGCAAAATACAACTAAGCTTTATCTTCTGGATTGAGTTTCTCTTTCCTTCAAAACATCTAAGATTTCTTTCCCTCCGGATTGTCCACCATATGCAGCCTGGGATCATATTCCATCTTCTTTTTTAGCTTTTGTGCTTCCCCTTCCGTTCCAGCTGGAAAGCATGTCAAGCGAAGTCATTGACACTGACCAGCTCAAACCAATCATAGCAAGGAAGACGTCCCAAAGTTGTGTATACTTTCCACATAAGTGGCTAATAAAGCAAAGTTGTATTCCCCTTCTGTAGCCTGTCCTGTGTCAAGCAAGCTTTCTCGACTACCAGCCAAACAAAACAAGCCACCTTTTATGTGATCTCAGTTCTCCAAATGTGCTTCCAAGGCCATAACAAGGTCAGCTTGTTATCAAGGTTCAAACTGTGATAAGCTGTTTTGACTGAGAAAATGCCTGTGTTATCCACCCCAACCTGTCTTGAGCTTGAGAAGTTCCAATGAACTGATTGATGGTGTTTAGGAACTCAGCAAATCTGTCCAAATCCCAGTCATTCAAGGCTCTCCTATAACTTAAATTCCATACCCGATTGCTCCAAACGTCACTAATGCCAGCCCTTTGTTGCTGGTTTAGAGAAAAGATATCAGGGTATGAGAGCTTGAGAGGGCCATTACCTAGCCAATTGGCAGTTGGCAGTATGTATGTTTTCTTCTTAGTCAAGTCTCATAGATCCACGTTCACACGGTTGATGCATCAGCGTGAGCAATTTCTATATAAGAAACAAACTTCTTTTTGAAACGAAATGCTCTCACCTGACAGACATGATTGTGCAAGAAACTATTTTCTTGACATGTTGCTTGTACAATGGTATTTTTCAGGTGGGTGGAGGAGTATCATGTCGATGGCTTCCATTTTCATTCACTCTCGTCCATGTTGTATACGCATAATGGATTTGCTTCATTTACTGGTGACATGGATGAGTAAGCATCAAAAGTTCAATTGTGTCATGTTAATTGTTCATGCGTTGTTTACTTATTAAAAAATGTTTACACATTGTTCACCAATGACATATATTTAAGATTCATATATTTGCAGTCTTTTAAGTGGATTTTGGTATCTATCTTGATTAGAAAGTGCTAGAGATTGTAATGTGGATTAGAAAACAAAGCTAGAAGGACCTCAAATTTGAAAACTATGTGACTAGAATGTATGTTAAACATTGGAAAATTATGAGCATCTATCTTTCTGTTGGTTGGTCTTTCTTCGACAATCTATAACTTTTGTTGTTGCAGATATTGTAACCAATATGTTGACAAGGAGGCCTTATTGTACCTCATATTAGCAAATGAAGTACTACATGCTCTTCATCCTACTGTGATTACGATTGCTGAGGATGTAAGTGAACTATTTCAATTCTCTTGAAATTGTTCATCGCTTTCCTTAGATGCTTTCCAGGAAGTAGAAATCCTTTGTTATTGAACATAGTTCTGCTGAGTATACCTTATGATACTTTAAGATATCTCTTGAAAAGAGGATTTCACTAAATGTTTCTTGATAAGTAAAGATAATTCAGTATTGAGTGTTCTTCTTGTGCAAGTTTATTTCTTAGTCTTGTATTACTAGATATGTCAGATTTCCTTGCTTTTCACATGCAACTTGTAGTTTTGAGACCTTTGGGTGACGTTTGGTTGGAGTAATGGAGAACTAATCTCCACATAAAATTCAACATTGTTTAATACAATGTTTGGTTTGATTTTTCTGTTCCATGTAAAACTTAGCATAATCTGTTACATGTTTGGTTTCAAGTTTTCCTTTCTGCATAACTAATACTCACATAAGTTATGTGGGAATCTATATATTATTTTATACGGAAAAGGGTCAAAAATACCCTTAAACTATCCGAAATAGCTCATATTTACCCTTAAACTATATTTCGGCTCAAAACTACCCTTCCCGTCAAACTATTGGGTCAAAAGTACCCTTCTTATTAACGGAAGTTGTTAAATGCCATGTGGATGCCACATTGCATGCCAATACTAATTACTCTTTTTTTCCACTACCACATAGACTAAATCCCTAAATCCTAATTACTCTTTTTTCCCCTCATTTCATTATTTTCCAGAAACGATTTCACCCCTTCTCCCTCATTGAAGTATGTTATTGAACAAGTAAACTTTATCACCGCTAACCAGAAAGCATTCAGCAATAGAACACCAACAATCGTAACTTGATAAACCAATTTGCAAAATGAGGAACATTAACAGTGGAAGCAAATATTTGAACTTCATACAAAACATGTTGAGCACAAAACACACTACTCCAAATACAAAACCCCCCACTAGCTTGTTGTTTGTTAAAAACCAGCAGAGTTGGTCAATAGCTGGAAATAAACTAAGTAAAGAACTAATGAAGAAATTGAGAAACTGGAAATAAACTTCACAAAAGCTGGAAATAAACTTCACAAAAGCTGGACATAAACTAAGTAAAGAACTAATGAAGAAATGCATTACCAAACATTAAGTAAAAACTGGAAATAAACATCACAAAATCTGGACAAAAACGAAACTTCAATGAGGGAGAAGGGGTGAAATCGTTTCTGGAAAATAATGAAATGAGGGGAAAAAAAGAGTAATTAGGATTTAGGGATTTAGTCTGTGGCAGTAGAAAAAAAGAGTAATTAATATTGGCATGCAATGTGGCATCCACATGGCATTTAACAACTTCTGTTAATAAGAAGGGTACTTTTGACCCAATAGTTTGACGGGAAGGGTAGTTTTGAGCCGAAATATAGTTTCAGGGTAAATATGAGCTATTTTGGATAGTTTAAGGGTATTTTTGACCCTTTTCCGTATTTTATATTTATGTGGGATAGAATGTGGAATAAGAATGCAGTGGTTAGTAATACATGGATTTGAACAACTAAATGAAAAGAATAACCCTTCATGTAGTAACTAATATTTTATCTTTAAAAAATAAAAATAAAAACATATTTTAAAAAATACATTGTATGATAAATTTTAATACACAATCAAATATCCAATAGCATGTAATTGTTAAATTACAATCTTTTCATTATTAATCCTTGAATTACATTCTGTGTATCACTAATCCTGCATTGCCAACCCTACATTTCTAATTTCTGCAGACCCCCAACTGTCCTTTGATAAAGATTTCTTTCTGTTACATAGGCAACTCTGTATCCTGGACTCTGCGATCCAACTTCTCAAGGTGGACTGGGCTTTGATTATTTTGCCAATCTTTCTGCCTCAGAGATGTGGCTTGCATTACTTGAAAATACTCCTGATCATGAATGGTGCATGAGTAAGGTTGAACCTTGCGTCATTGGCTTACCGCTTATTGGATTTTTCTCCTTTCGAATATCTAATGCTATAGTAGTTGGTGGTATTTAATATGGTTGACTTATTTCAGATTGTTAGCACGTTAGTGGGCGACAGACAAAATACTGATAAAATGCTTTTGTATGCAGAAAATCACAACCAGGTAGCTACACTTTTTTTTTATTGTCATGTATTTATGAGTTTTCTCCCCTTTCCTTTACTTTTCTTTCATATTGTAAAGGTCTGATTTGACAATCTACATTATTTGACTGGTTGTAATTCTCCCTTCTCTGTTAGTCCATTTCTGGAGGTCGTTCCTTCGCAGAAATACTGATTGGTAACTCCTTGGGGAAATCTTCAATATCACAAGAGTCATTGCTTAGAGGCTGCTCGTTACACAAGGTAATTTCTTTACTTATGGTTTACACTTCATGTAGAAGGTGAGTATCTGGTACTACCTAGAGGCTGCTTGTTACACAAGGGCAACTGCTTGACATTTCTTGGTTGATCAGGTCTGACTCTTAAATATATTGTCTCCCTCTATTTTGGTAATCACTGGACCTTGCTAAAGCGGGATGCTTTGTGCACCAGACTGCCTTTTTTTTCTTTTCATGCTTACCTCTTATTTGAGGTCAAATTAACCTCTGTACGGTTGTCGTCGTTCTTGATGTTGCAGTCAATAAGTAGGGGCATTCAGGTGAAACTTGTGAAGGAACTAGCCTTCTAATATTTTCTTCTTCTGGGAAAATAGTTCAGCTTGATGAATCTGATTTCATTGATTTTCTGGTTAATAGATTAGTCCTTCAGATAAACTCCTTACACAAGGGAATGAATTTGTCTAAAGGATTCACTAGGCTATTTCCCTCTTTTCAGCACAATTTTAGATTAC
Organism: Solanum etuberosum; assembly: GCA_029582245.1. Lineage (NCBI taxonomy): Eukaryota > Viridiplantae > Streptophyta > Magnoliopsida > Solanales > Solanaceae > Solanum > Solanum etuberosum. The sequence goes on along the minus strand of JAJONR010011408.1, from coordinate 14,795 downwards.
TTACCTGCTTGTTCTGTGATATTCCCATGCATTTGGGCTTGTCTAATTATGGTTGGAATCTTCTTGTATTAAATAGATGATCAGATTAATTACATCTACAATTGGTGGTCATGCATACCTCAACTTCATGGGCAATGAATTTGGTCACCCAAAGGTGAGTAGTTATTTTCTGCATATATGATTTGTGGACGTTTACAACTATACTACAGTAGATTTAGTACCAAATGACCTGTTTCCTGCAACAGAGAGTAGAGTTTCCAATGTCAAGCAACAATTTCTCCTTTTCACTGGCTAACCGTCGCTGGGATCTATTGGAAGATGATGTACATTATCAATTGTTCTCATTTGATAAGGTGACCACCGAACTTCTAATTATGCATAATGCGCTCTGCTGCCTCTCTCTAAATATACTTATATATATACACACACACGTGTGTAGATATTCTGTTGTATATTTGTTCCATTTTCATACATCATTGTTGGTTTTCTATTAATCCTGATAATGTCTTTTTGATACTGTGTGGCGAAAATACACCATACGAGCAATGCAAGGTAGGCCTAGTTGTTGCGCATTAGTAAATGACTGTCACTAAATTGATCTGCCCTTTGAGTGTACTTTTTTGTATACATTCTGCTTGATATTAGATGTTGCTTTTCCTCCTTTTTTTCCGTCAAGGAGTAAAGATCGTTTGGCTTCCACACATCACAGTAACCCTCTTTTGATATTCTGTGTACCTGTTCTGATATTCTGTGCTGAAAAAACAATGTAGTCTTTAGTAGATATTTTGTTGGAAACCACATATTGCTTTCTTCCCTTATTTCCCATCAAGGGGTATAATATAGTTAGGCTTCCACATGCCATAGCAACCTTTTCTGATATTAGGTGGAAACAATATACTGTATGGTCAATAAAGGTAGCTCACATAGTTATGCATTAGTAAATGAGGTTCATGTGCTACTCCTGTCTTTATTGTTTTATTTCATACTTGAATGGTATTTACCACCTCTCCATAACCATTATTTTGTTGGTTGATGAGATAGCTTGTGTTTGATTCAGTCATAGGCATATGTTATGGATCTCTTTCTTTCTGGCTATGCTGTAAATTGGAATAGTAGTTCTGCAACCAAAGGGAAAAAGAAAGAAGAGAGTTATGACTCCTTTCATTTTCAGGATATGATGGACTTGGATAAAAATGGGAGAATTCTGTCCAGAGGTCTTGCCAACATTCACCATGTGAATGATACTACCATGGTACAAACATTGTCTCTCTTTTATTTGATATTTCTCCATTACAATTTTTGTCTGTATCTCGTTTTTCTAGTGTGTCTGATTGAAGATAATTTGAAGGTGATGCGCGAGATGGCCCTGTATTGGGGTTTCCTAACTATGGAGAGTATTTCATAGTTTAGTTGTCGGGGGGGGGGATCATAACAGTTGCTTGTATGCTGGAATTTATCAATATAGCTAGTTTCTATGGCAAACATTTATTTCTTGAATATAAAGAGTGAAATTATTTTTGGAACAGGTGATTTCTTACTTGAGAGGTCCCAATCTCTTTGTGTTCAACTTTCATCCTGTCAATTCATATGAAAGATTCATTATAGGTGTTGAAGAAGCTGGAGAGTATCAAGTGAGTCTCATTTTATCCTTTTCTTGCTGAATGCCTGTCTAAAGTTCTCCTATATTCATCTCTCACTCCCACATAAACATGCGGTGAAGTGTGAAAAAAGGATCATCAACTTGGAATGGGTATGTAAGTTGAAAAGATTTATGTAGCTATTGTTTCTATCCGTACTTCTAGCCTGCCTCCGTAGTAAATTAATAGAATAACCACTAGCTTGTGTGAGTAGAGGATCATTCTTTTCCTAATTCAATCTCTCTCTCAGTCCCACATGAACATGAAGAAGAGTATTACTCCATCCGTTTCAATTTATGTGAAACTTATTTAACTAGGCACGGATTTCAAGAAAGAAAGGAGTATGAATTTTGGAACTTGTAGTCTTAAAACATGCCATTATGCCATAACATTTGAAACTTGTGGTCCTAAAATGCTATATCATTTATGAGGAACACAGTTGGCATATCATTGATTACTCGACCTATGTATTTTCTTAAGTCTCTAGCGATAACTTGAAATTTCAGAGAATAGTACATCTATCAAGGAACACAGTCGATTTGATTACTTGATCTATGGATTTTGTAACTTCACTGGCTATTTCTTACCCTATTGTTCGGTAAACTTTTATAGGTCACATTAAATACAGATGAAAAGAAGTATGGTGGCAGAGGACTACTTGGCCATGATCAGAATGTTCAAAGAACCATTAGCAGAAGGTAACCAATCACTTGCTTTCCTTTTTCACTTGTTTTTACATGACTCATATCTAGTTGCTTACTTATATTCTCTACTTCTACTAGGATGCTGAATTCACAATGTTTTTACATGATATCCATATTAAACTTTTATATAAAGCGTGTCTTAACATTTCCATTTCAGAGCTGATGGAATGAGATTTTGCTTGGAAGTGCCTCTGCCAAGTAGAAGTGCTCAGGTTTGATTTTTTTTTAATTCATTTATCATCAGCCCATGACCGACGAATGCTTGATTAATTGGTTCAACTCATGCAGGTCTACAAGTTGACCCGAATTCTAAGAGCATAATCACTCTAGTAATCAAAGTGCCTCATATGATGACACAAATTGAAAGGTACGTTTACACTATGTATCAGTGTGACTCGGATACAAAACATGTATTGAAGCACCTTCGTGCTTATCTATTAAGCTTTTATAGCTTATTCAGGCTGTTTTCTGATCTTTAATAGGTTCTACATTGCCCTTATACTGATCAATATTGTGGCCTTTCCGAGGTGAGTTTCTGTGATTCTTGAGCACAGGCTGTTGGCTAGTCAGTTATCATGAACTTTTGCCTTCAGCATCTGGATAGTCGCTTCTCCTGTGCAATGAGGCATGGACGGGAAAAAAATTGGCTTGTCATGGGGGTCAAAAGCATCTGCCAGATTAAGATTTCACAAGCCTCGAGTAAAACCATCCCCGCTTTAGGATACACAAACACATTGACGGTAAGCTCTGATACCTTTAAAGTTGCCGCTGTATATATGAGCATTCAAATTGATGAGAACTTCAATTTGGTATCGGATGTTGAGTCATGTTTTGTAAACATTTTGGCCTGTGAGTATCAAGTTATCGGTTCAAGATATACAAACGCCTCTAAGAGAAGGGCATACATCCTGAGTTTTACATCAGAATCAAACGATTCTCATGCAACATTCTCTTATGTTATTCTATATTGTAACCATTTCTAATTATGTCCAATCTTGTATAATCACACATTTATCTTGTAGATGTGTTTGGCCTTTAACAGTATACCATTGCTGGGATCTCAGACAGTTTTATTTAATTTTGCATGTTACATCTTCATATATTGTCATATATTTAGAAGACCAAGGCTAAATACTTACATTGTTTGCTTTTAGGTACCATAATGCTATCTAATCTCACTCCACTTTTATTATTGGAGTAGAATTTGCACTCCATATAAAAATTTAAACCATTACCGTATATTAACTTGTGATATAATATTTGTTACTATCATTTTCTTTCGGTAGAAATCAATAGCTTTAGTTCATATTGTTATGTACCTTTATAAGCTGTGAACTTGATAGCATAAATGCTTTAACGATTCAGTGGCAAGCGAAGAATTGCCAGAACTTATAAATTTCAAATCTCGAGCTTTATAAATATCTTTTATATTGTTAGGGCATACAATTAAAACTCTTCTACAAAAGGGTGCAAAGAGTGGTTGATTGGCTTTTAGTATCGATAAGAGTCGTACAAACAACAGACATATATGAAAAAGGGCATATAAAAGAATAGAGATAAGGAGACGATCAAGCTGAGTAAACACTGAGTAACTTTCTTCGTAACAATATATGTTGTGGTGGAATGATTGAGATTACTCTATTCTTAACCAGAGATCTCGAATTCGAAAGGAAATGCAAAATATTCTGTTGGAAGCATCGCTCTTAGAAATGAGTCCTGCAATATACGAATTCAAATTTAATCGAGAGATACTAGACATCGGAAGGGAAACTTTTAAAAAAGAAACATTTCTTCATAGACCAAAATCTACAAAAAGAATTTGAAGTTTTTTTAAGAGAAAAAACAATATTATCACTCTTTTGTATGGTCACCACACATAAATATAGCAGGAAGGAAAAGGGTTTCAACTTTTTACTTACCACGACAAAAATAATATTTGTGAAGGAACTAACTAATACAAATGGATAACGTAAAGAATATTATATTAGAGGTGAATTCAAATTTTAAAGTTTATGTTTTTTCATAACTATATCTCAAAATAATATAGTAACAATTAGGTTCATAATCATCAATATATATAAATATTTAGTGAATTCTTTACTATGTATATACAAGTCACGTAACAAAAGCTATTGGTTACTATGAACTAGATCCGCTACTTGTTTATACTCTCTTGTACATTTTACCCTATTTTTCAGGTTATTTGCTATACTTTTATGAACTATTACGTACAATTATTTTATAATTAATCTAATAATATAATTTAGTTTTTTACATAATTTATTAGCAAATATGTGATTGTGATCAGGGGCGGAGTCAGAATTTTGCCACCATTTCGCTCAAATGTTATATTGTGTCAAGAAATCACTTACTAATGTATTTTATAAATATATAAGGTGCAATATAAGTCCAAAGTACTAAATTCCAATATTAATAAGTACAAATAGATCCTTAACAAAGCTGACGATGTTATGTTGCTATCATCGCAGAATAACTAACACAAGTTGCTGCTAAAGTTTGAGAAGCCAATAGGAAGCTTTTTATGGGGGACGAACCGAAAAAAAGTGATAGATATGTTATTAGCCAATGCACATCTTTTTGCCATCCCAATACTGATGTTGATAATCTCCTTTCCTTCTATTCATCATATTTTAGCTTTGACCATATTCGATACGAGGAACATAGTTAAACCTCCTTAACGATAGAATGCATAGAGCTCACTATTTGAGCTAGCACTCGACCCTCTATTGAGATTTCTTTATCTCAAGGAAATTGCTTCTTTTTCCTTTTACTAAGGATAATATTCTAAAAAGTACATTTTTAGAATAAAGTTAAGCATATTTTCCTTTTACAATTGTGGAATATCGAATAAAGTATTAAAAGGCATAAAGAATAAGTTTACCTTTCAAAAATGTCAATACAATTTTGAGAAGAGTCATATAACTCAACTGACCCTAGCATATATTGTACCTCGCTTCGGAGGAAGCAGAGTTTACGAAGTAAAAGTTTGATTTGAAATGAATAAGATTTTTCAATCTTTAATTAAAGGTTTCAAATTTAAATTCTTCTTTCCTCTTAAATAATCCTACACAACAAGTATTTGAATTAATCGGGTCAAAAAATTTGATCACCAAATAGTTAGACAAAAAAAGGCAGGTTTAACTCATAAAATGTGCAAACATACATGTATAATATGCTAGGCACTCTCCCAAATTACGATATACAATTAAAAAACAACATTAATTACAAACTAATTCTTAAATTCTAAATCCAAAACTTTATCTTTTATATAAATGTACATACTATACAATATTGCTAGAATACTCCTCTAAGTTAAATCTTGCTATGCTGCTTCGAAAACTTCTACAATCGTTTTACATTAAAAAAAAATAGAAATAAGGTCTCCGTACATCCTAGCTCCTCAGGCTTAGTCCCACTCCCCACTAGTAAACCTACATGCATCCTACCAAGCTCAGACTCTATTGATGAGATTGTGAACATCCTATCGAACTCAGACTCCACTTATGATACTGCGAATATCCTAACCTCCTCATACCGACTAATGCAATTAATTCTCCCCTAAATTAAACATAAATCTTAAGATCAGAAGCAAATCTCACTCTTTTCAATGATTCAAATGATGCTTCTCTTTGCATTTTCAACTGATTGTAAAAATTACCAATAAATATCTCAGCTTTATTAAACAACTCCTCCCCACTAATCTCCTCTTCCTCCTCCTCTTTTACTTCACTTCTATCCTCACCACTCCCAATAAAAAACAAACTTGGTGTGGAAGGACATTTTTGTAATTTCACTTCATCCTTCACCACTAATTTTGTGACCCCAACAATTTTCTCAGAAACACATTTTTCAACCAATTTAGGAACATTTTTTTGTTGCTGAGGAGAAAGAGAAGGAGGACTATTTTTGTCATCATTTTGAGATTTGGAGAAAAAGGTAATTAGGCCAGCATCAACTCCTAATGAGATAATGAGAAGATTAACTATGAAATAAAGATAAGGAGTTCTTTGAGATGAAGATATTAGAGGAGTCATGAGTACAAGTATAGCTATAAGTAAAAGCTTTAAAATTTGGGATTTCATAATCTTGTCCATGTAGAATGGAAAAATTTATTAGTAATTTTGAGGAACAAAAAGTGTTTTTTGATGAAGAAAATTGTTAGTGAGATTCAAACACATGAGCAACTTAAATACTGGTGTTGGAAGGATATTGGAGATGGCTTTGATATTATATAGCGGTTGACATACAAGGGGCAATGTAGGGGCCTGGCCAACTTCATATTTATAACAACAAAAAATAAAGAGTGAAAAAAAGGTAGTCTAGGTCTTGTCTTTATCATATTCATAGCCCTATCAAGTAGGTGTTTGAAACATGTATAGTGATATTTGAAAAATGTAGTACTGGTATTTAAAATTAAGTTGAAAAATTCATATTTGGGCATATATTTATATGCTTTAGTATGATTTTTTCTTTGAAGGTTTATCTAAAACAGCCTCTCTACTTGTCAAGATAGAAATAAAATCTATGTACTTTAATATGTTTTTTATTGAGTAGATCAAGATTTATCGGAAATAGTCTCTTTACTTGTCAAGATAGAAATAAAATATATGTACACTATATGCTTTAATATGTTTTTCCTTGAGTCGATCAAGATTTATCGGAAACAGTCTCTCTACCTATTAAGATAAAAATAAAATTTACGTACATTATATACTCTCCTAATACCCCACTTTTGAAATTACGGATTTTGAGTATGAGTTTGAGGAGACAAGAGAACATGCTAGAAAGGCAAAAAAGAAACACAAGTCAATTAAAAGGTGAAAAAGAAAATATTTCAATTCTAATTGGACAACTATTGATAAGGCAATATTCCCCCTCTGTTTTTTTTTTTGTTTTTTTGGTTAGTCTCTTTTTCTCGTTAGGAGAAAAAAGCGTAGTGCAGTAGTTTCTTGCTTTTATGTTTTGTCCTTTTGTTTAGGTTAAGTAATTATCTTAAGCAAAGATATGTAAATATAGTAAATTTATATTGTGCAGGTCTGGGTATAAATACCGAAAGATTGAAATATCGAATCTAATCGAATTTTTTTGGTATTTCGGTTTCGGTTTTTTGGTTTTCCATATATGTTTTCGCATTTTTGATATTTCGATTCGATTTTCAGTATATATTTTTGTATTTTTCAGCAACTTTCACATATAGTAAGCATAAAAATCATATAGTTTGCATAATTGCGCTCCATAGCAAATTTTATATTTGCTATGGAGCTTTTAATTTGTATAATTCGCTACAAACATCCAATTTTATATAAATTGTTCAGTTTTGTATAAATTCATTTATAAATTGTAATTTGTATAATAAGATCTGTATTTGTATAATTATAAGTGTATAGGACGAAAATATATGTATTTGTATTTGTATATACACTTTTCTCTCGCTTTATACAAACACAAACGCATTTTATACTGAAATGGCTAATTGTATATCGAAAATGGCTAATTGTATACCGAATCAGATGGCCAAAAAAAGGGGATATTTGCTGCAAATTACAATTAAAATAAACTATGACTATAACATTTAATTTGAATTAATAGTTTGATATTTCCAATTTTCCCTATATTATATTATAATATTTATATTAATTAATTAATACTAAATAATAAATATTATAGGCAAACAAAATACAAAATTAGGTCACCACTGGCTACTTTTCAGCCATCAGCAGTGCACCGCCGCACTTCCCGCCGACCGCCGCGACCAGTAGCAGTCGACCGCCGCGACTAGCAGCAGCCAACCAGCGGCAGCGACCAGTCCAGGTATGGTATTTGATTATTTTTAGTTTTTTTTATTTCTGATTTGTGTGAATTGTGATTTTTTTTTTATATAGATGGCTGATCAAAATCCGAACTAACAAAAACCGAATCGAAACCCTCTCTGCCGCTCGACGATTGAATTTGGAAATCGTCTCTTCTCTGACCTCCGTCTCCGGCGAAATCCAGTCGTAAGTTTACTTCCTCTCTCGTTACTAAACCAATAATGATTTTGAAAATCTATTTTTTTGTTCATGAATTTCCATCATGGACAATTTCTTTGTGTTTAGTGAGCATAGCTGATATGTTACCGGACAATAAAGTTCTGTCTTTTGGTTTTGCAAATTTCTTCTGAATTTGTGTCCACAAAGATGTGAACAATTGCCTCCTTTTGCTAGAAAAATATACTTACACTTTGTTTGGACGGATGTTATGTATTGTAGGATGAATATAATGTTTGGATAGATTGTATTGTTCTGGGTGTTACATAATGTCACACATGAGAAAAAAAATATTAAGGTAACGACGCGATTACATCAATAAAAGTTTGAGTAACAACCATACAATACAATACAATTCAATGGTAACAACCATCCAAACAAAGTGTTAATGTGTCAGGAATCATCACATAACGGGGAAACACCCCTATAATCTGTCTACAAAAGCTAGTTTGATGTCTTGACATGTCTACACAAATTCTTTTTTCATATATTTGTAATGCATGTTTTAAAAAATGGAACTTGGGCTTAACTCTACCTCAAAAGTTAGTACATGAAGTGAGGATTTTAAATGAATGCAAGCTAGTCTTTGAGAGAGGGGAATTGAGCTGAAAACCGAAGTTTCCTCACATTGTTTCAAGCTCTCTTATAAATGAAGAATTATCTGGAATGCAGAAGTCCTCAAGTAATGGTCGATCAAAAGTATAATGTCGATTAATAGATGCTATATCAAGGTCATCATTTATAATGGATACTAAGTTATAATTTTTCCTTTTAAAGGTCTAAACTTTTTATATCTTAAGGACTTAATCAAACCAATCTTTTAATGACTTTAAATTCTAATTAAGACCATAAATAAAGCTCACAATATGATTGTCATGACTACTTAATTTGTTTTATTGTAGAAGTCTGCTATTCTAACAAACACCAGTAGTCAAAAGTTGAGAAGGTAGCGATTTGTTTTGAATGAAGCTTCATGCTTTCATTAAGTTTTGAATGATGATTTACAAAAAAAAAAGAAAAAATAAATGCTATATGCATTGTAGATTTTGTGTTTTAATCCAAACTTCCAAAGCGTTCTGTATCCTTATATCGAATTTGTATACCACCAAGGAAACAATCATTGTCGTGTATCTTTGGCTGCCACAACTCCATTTTCTCTTATTTCTGTGGTCTATTTCATATGGAGTAGTATGATTCAGAGAGCTTGGAAAGAAGTCAATGGTCCAGTCAGTGCGTTGCATAGGCTGCTTCAGAATGACATTGAAGTGTACTCACATATAGAGATTGTTGAGAAAGAAAGTATCTTTTGTATCTTGTGTGGACATCTGATTTATTGTTTTCCATTGAACGTTGCCAAAACCTCTTCTTTTGGTTAAATATTGAGGTGTTATTGATTTGCTTACTTGGTTTTCTGCTTCTGATATTATTCTAATGTATATAGTGATTTAGTGGTATTTGCTAAGTCAGCCTTTGACATCTCTCTGCTGTTACTATTCATCTTTTTTTATTTGCTCGGAAAGTAGTGCTTTTTTTTTCTTCAATCCAAACGGTATATCTTGCTAGAAAAATTTGGTCATTCAACCAAAATATATTGGATTATTAGGTTGTGTTATAATTGGAAGGGTTTGGTGTTGAGTCTTGCCTAGTTTTGATTCCATTACCTTCTGTCAAGTAGTAGTTAACAACTAACATCTCACTGTTTCAGGTTTTCTTCTCCAAACAATCTTGGTTAAGCATCGATGAGTTCTCAGACCGTTAATTCAAGTGAGGACATTTTTGACTCATCATTGAATCTAGAGGACATTCATTACAAAGAAGGCTACTCGGTAGGCTATACGGATGGCCTAAATTCTGGTAAAGATGAAGGCAAACAGGTAGGACATAAAAAGGGGTTTGAAGTAGGCGAAGAATTGGGTTTTTACAAAGGTTGTATTGATGTATGGAATGCTGCTATCTTAGTAGAGCCAACCTGTTTCTCATCCCGAGTGCAGAAAAACATCAAACAGATGGATGAATTGCTCAATAAATACCCCTTCTCTGACCCAGAGAACGAGTCTGCCACCGATATTATTGACTCCTTGAGACTGAAATTTAGAGCTATTTGTGCAACGCTGAATATTAAACTGGAGTATGATGGGTACCCCAAACCCTCTGGGATCAATAACTCCGGTTTCTAATTGGTCTAATCATCAAAGGTCTGATCAGTTACTTCCTTGTAGACTGTATAAATTTGCTTTATCAACTGTCATTACATAGCTGTTAGTGTTGAAAAGATTCATGCCAGATATTATATGTATTTACTGGTTTTAAATGTCTGCGTGTGCACGTGTCTATATATATATATATATATTGTAGTTACGGGTGTGTGCAAGCTGTCCCAGACACCTGAATTTGTGTTAAAAAGCTTTTGACAGAAAGTGACTAATTGCAATCATGGTGTTGCTGGATTGTCATTTTGGTGAAGGTCATGTACAGTTGGACATACTCTTGTTGAACCTTCCTCTGCAGAGCTATATATGAGTTCCGGGATAATTTCATAGATGATCACTCAACTTCTACTTTATTGTATCGAAGTCGTTAAACTATTTTTTCGTAATGATAAAGTGACTCAACCTTACTCAAGTATCACATAAAGTCACTTAAAAAGGAATTAATGACGCGTAACTTCTGTTGCTAAATAAAAAATATAGGGACCTTTACATATAGCTGGGAAGATTTATTGTCTACTTTTTCTAGACGGTATGCATAGATTTATATATAGTAGGACAACCAATCATTGAGTTAAACACTTAAATAAAATCTATAATAAGAGTTCAATGGAAACATAAATCAAGTTTTTGATTACAAGTAAAAATAATTAAGTGAAGAATAAATGATAATTTAGTAGGTATATAATATAGTTAGTAGGTAGGGAACTTTGGATCCACGTTGTGAGTCCATGACTCTAAGCCCCCTATTATATCCTTTGCTGAAGTGAAACCCAATTTGTGAAGCAATTCAACAGCAACTTGTGAATCATTGCCTCTTCTGCATATTACAAACAGAGAAGCATTTGAACCATTCTCTTTATTTGCCTCTTTTTCCAAGGCAGCAGATATTTCAGGCAATCTACCTTCCAACGTCGATAGAGGTATGTTCATAGAGTTGGCTAGTGAAACAATCTTATAGTGATGACTTGGTCGAACATCCACTAATATATGTGCTTCTCCTTTCCTCACTCTCTCATTGTACTCTTTGCTGCTGATTCGATCATCCGCTGAAAGGAAGTTCAACTTCAATGGAGCCTGAAACCATCATCAATTATCGGATGATGAATTCTTAGCTATGTCCTCATTTTCATACAGTAGAGTATATTAAAGGGTGAATCAATCAAATACAATTGAAAAGTTGTGAAAATGAAATGCACCGTGGATAGTGGAGTTTGAGTAAACTTTTCATAATCAAACTCCGAAAATGTCTGCCTTGTCACTACTGCATCATCTCCACAAGCTTCGCACTGCAATGACCTTCCACGTAGTTTGACCTAAATTTGTGAGAGAGATGATGATTTGAGATGTTGACAATGCCAAAAGAAAAATAAGATAGGTAGAGAGAGCAACATGGGAAAATAAATAAATATTGAAAGAAGATATTCCAAATAAATTGATATATGTGCAAGAGATTGTGGAAGTCCTAATTAATTTACAAGGCATGTATAGAATAGATATATGATACAGTGATCCTCAAGTGTAAAAACACATGTATTGCAAGTAATTTGTGGGCTAGCTACTTCGAAAAATCTTTTTATTTTTTTTTAATAACGATTCCAGATATTTTTTGCCCTGTAATTTACTGTTTTTCACATCCTACTTACTATATCTAATTTAAAGTTTATTGTCTATTCCAAAAGGATTTATCAAAAATATTATTATTATGCCTCGCCTTAGTTTTACCTAATTTCATTTTTTGCTCACTGCTTATTTCAGAATGCAAAAAAAAAGACTGCAATATATCCTCTGCTTAGAAAGAATAAAGAACTAAGTGACTGGAAGTATGAGAAATTAGAATATCAAACATACATTACGGAACCGGCCTGACAGGGCATCCAAAAGAAGCATTCTTCCGGAGAGTGGTTCTCCAACCAAGCTAGCAACCTTTATGGCCTCTAAGGCTTGAAGACATCCAATAACACCTGGAACTGAAGTGAAGGGAAAAATTAATACTGAGAGAAGGATCTAAAGTAATATCATGCTGGCAACACCATATGTTTGACAATTGAACCCTACAAATAATACCAGAAAACAGTTGCATTTCCAAAAAATTCCAGGTTTGACATGGCATCAATTCTTTCCTCTCCAAGTCTCTACCGTTGTTATAAACAAGATAAGTAGATTAACAAATACACAAACCATAGTGAGAACTTTGTTTTGGAAAACTAAGGAAATTTCACACATAAGAGATATAATATGAGATAATCTAAGGAATCCAGACACTTCTTGAAAAAGGACAGGAGATTAGATGGTTATTTTGAGAGAAGAACAACGTACCAACTCCAAGTACTCCACTATCAGCACATCTCTGACAAGCATTTGTGGGTGGAGGAGTTGGAAATAGGCATCGATAGCATGGACCTCCATTGTAATTGTAAACTGTCAGCTACACAAACCATTCGGAGTATAGAGTTAGTTACCAATCAATTTGAAGTTTTAGGGAAACACAAAAGCTCTGGGAATGATGACTGCTGTCAGGAAATGGTACCTGCCCTTCTAGTCCTAGAGCAGCTCCAGATACAAGAGGCTGTTAATACAAGTAAGCCAGTTATCAGAAAATGGATCAACATCCAAATGAAACTCATCATCCAATTTCATACTAGCACTATGAGATCAGTGACAGTATGTCCAGGCAATAATATTCACTACCACAGTTACATGATCATACCAGAACATTAGCATGGCAATTTAAAAGTGAGGGTAATAGCTATATGAAAAAGCCTCCTGTTAGCTTAAACATGAAATATAGAAGGAAACATTATTGCATAAGGAGGCAATTGTATAGTTTATAGCATTTCCGTATCCAGCTTTCAGTAAATATCACAGTACCAGCAGAATTTGTATAAAAAGATAACATCACAAGAAACAGCTAACCTTCCCAAGCACAACACAACAATCATTGATCATGTAGCGGCTTGGAGCATTGTCTGTTGCATCAACAACCACATCATATCTGAGAGAGATCATTAAGCAAGGAAATGTCAAAATCACCTCTCTACGGAAGCAAAAGAGGAAACTGAACCAACAAAAAAACATCAAAAGAGATACATATAGGAAATAAATAATGCAGCCATATATAAATAGGTGTTACTAAACCATACTTGCTTACAATTTCCAAAGCATTGGACGTGCGGAATGCTTCTCTGTGCTCCACAATCTGAGTGGAAGAGTTGATCCTAAAACAAACAAACAAATAAATTAGAACATTAAATGCAGGTTCAATGCAAAACAAGATTACTTTATCCGCGACTTACGAGCGACAAGTAGCAGCAGCTGACTCTACTTTTGACTTTCCAATATATGCTTCAGTGTGTATTATCTGGAATACAATGTCAACACCATAGCCAATTAACTTATTAACAGAAATAGCAAAAATCTCAAAATCACTTGACAAAAACAGCACGCATCTAATTCAATAGCCCATGCATTCAACACAGCTATTGATCGAAAAACTACCTGCCTCTGAAGATTGTTAAGTTCCACTACATCATGATCAACTATACCTATTCGACCTGCAAAATACCATACGAAAAACGTGATTCCTAATAACTCTAACAGTAGCTCAACGGCATTGCATCTTCGAAAATTTCACTTCAAAAAAATTAGTTACTGCAATGTACGACTCCATTCACTAACTTCAAATTCTGAATCCGAGAGCAAAATATACGAATTCAATTACATATGTTACTGTTACAAAATATTGTAGGATATTGTAAAGATATTCTCTTACCTTATATAGCTAGCTAAATCATAGAAAGATGTGTAGGATATTTACTTACCTTTGATAGAACCTCTAGTGATTGTATATATACATGTACTTCTTAACATAGTGAAATACAAGTTCTTCTATTCCCATATTTCAAATAACATGGTATCAGAGCCAGACCATTGGCTTTGTCGGAGTTAGGCTTACTGCCTCACCAGACTCCGTTTCGGTCCAACTTTCTTCTCCTCTCCGACGTTTCCCTGCCTTTTCTGGCTTATACACTTTGTGGTGCTCTTGATCAGATCTGGTGAGATCATTCATTTTTTCTTCCGTTCTCTGATCGTTTCTCTAATATGTAAGCGGTTATTTCTCTCAAAGGATCTACTATTTTGTGTTAGACTACTATTTTGATTTGGGTGAGCAGAATTTTAATTGAGGGATCAGATTAGTCC
>JAJONR010011407.1:0-13971 GCA_029582245.1 Solanum etuberosum | reverse complement strand
TGTGACCCAAGACTTTATTCATGTTGGTTAGTGATTAAGGTCTCAAATACACGTCATCTAATTCTTGGTGTAGACGATCGTAATCTAGTATATAACCCAACGAAAGGTTGGGGTCGAACCCACAGGGAGCGGTACCGTTTCAAATTCTATTAGGAAGTAAAGATGTGATTCTAATCGGTTATAAAAGTAGACATTATCGAAATCAAACAAAATAATTCAAAGGTTTGACAACGAATGTCAGATGGGGGGTTTTAAGATATCAATTAACAACTACAATAATCACTAAAACAGGGGATTAGACAAGTAGGAAGGGATTTTCGGGATGTGATCTATTGTAAGCTAATTTCACTATATAGGTAATTGGAGCTTAATAATAAAGAGTTGAATCACTATGGGTAGGCTAGACTATAGGTGCAATAGTTTTCTCTCGAACAACTATTATGGTTAAGGCGAGTTCTCTCGAACCTCAACAAGCTTGACATTACAAAACAACCCAAAACCTTAATTTATCTACTCTCTCGAGCTAGATAGGTAGGAATGAATTAAGATTCACTCTCTCAAGCTGAACCCATAACAACCCACACACTACAATCATCAATCGATAACCTTGGTTTTAGAACCTCTCTCTCGAGCAAGCTCAAAACACTAAGGTAAAATTGTATTTGCAACTACAATTCCTAAATTACTACTCAGCTATCGATCAAACCCACATTAAAATAGCATTAAATCATTAAACAACAATACTCATAAGCTAACTAAGCAAATAATCACATAATTATACCCCAAGAATTGGGGTTTTAGCCAAGCATCATAAAAAGATAGAAATTAATACCAGAAACATTCTCCATGATCTGGGTATTGCAATCAAAGTCTTTAAAATGATCCAAAATGCTAAAAATCAAAGACCCACTTCGAATCTACTTCAAAAACCCTTCAAAGTTATTCTCCAATGGAAAATACTAAGAAAACTCTCCCAAAAACAAAAGAAAACTAAAACTGCACTTCAATAATAAAAACCCCACCCTTTGAACTCTTTTAGAATTCAATTTATAGTTTCCCAAATTTCAGCTGCAAGGAACATTTGGCGAGGTAAGTCGAGCGTCGCCGACCAGGTCGGTGATGCGCCAATCACTCCATCTCATCGCTAATCTTCCTTGGCTTTTAGTCCTCAAGATTCTGTGACATTAGGTGATCCAGAATGTGTCGCAGATCCAGTCGGCGGTCCGCTGAATGTCCAAATCCATCACCAAATTGGTTTCCCCCCAGGGCTGGCAGTCTGGAACTTTAGGCGAGCTGAAGTGCCACTCGGCGAGTCACCGAGTGGCTTAGGCGATTCTCAGCTTTTGTTATCTTTAGCCTTTTTCATCTTTTTAGCTCTTTTTCGCCCGGTAATGTCCTTGCCTTGCTTCTTTTGCCTTCTTTGCTGCAAATCAACATTTTAACATCAGTACGGAGCATAAATTAGGCATTTGAGGACAATAAACTATCAAAACAAAGCCCTAAATGAGTCAAAATCTCGGACTCATCAGTTAGATGGTTTGAGACAATTGTATTAGACTTCCGCTCGTTTGATAAAGACTTTGATTGTTTTGAAATGTTTTAAATTTCTGCATCATTTCTATTACTTTATGTTATGATATGCTAAGTGGCTTGTATGCGGACTCTCAGGGTCTTATATGCCTTGTTACATCTAGGGGGTACCCCTGGATCGTGACGAATCACCCATTACGCGAAATTGGCATTCAATTTATCACACTCCCCAGAAACCTTTTCTATTTGTTTACTCCCGGTTTTAGTAGTCGTAATTTGGTTACCCTAATCCCCCCCATTTGACATTAATTGTCAAAAGCTTTTCACTTACTTTATTATTGTGAAAATGTCTACATCTACAAACGATCAGAACACCATTTTACTTCTTAATCAAATTCTTTATCGTATCACTCCCTATGAAATCAACCCCAACTCTTAGTTGGGTTTATACTTGTTAGCGACCGCCTACACTTAGAATCCGATGAAGTGTAGTTGAGCGTTATCAATACGCCAGAAAAACTGTAACACCCTGGATTTGAGAAAGACCAAAATGCAGATTTTCAGAACTTACAAGTGCCACCGACGGAGGCCAAACCACGGCCCGTGGTCTGGACCACGGACCATAGGTAGGGTCCGTGGTTGGCCACACTAAAATTCCAGGAAGAACCACGGTCTACGGCCGGACCGTAGGTGGAACCACGGTTCGTGGTCTAGGGTCCGTGGATCGTAGGCCCCAAACCAAGCCCCAGATGTTGAACGACGCCCTACCAGGATGGACCGTCGTTCAATCCACGGTCCATCGGTCAGGCCTGTCAATGGCCTCGTCGACTTTTAAGTCAGAGTCATTTTTGAATTTTCCCCTATCTATTGGCCATTTAAACTACGTCGTTTTACTCATTTTAAGCCTAATAACTTAGTCAGACATACCCAGAACCTTTATTCACCAAAAATCTTCCAAACTTAGAGCAAAAAGGAGAAGAAAGAGGCGCCAGTTTCCCAAGAACAACCAGCAGGTTTTCTTCAGTTCCAGCCCCAAAATCAAAGAATTTCTCTGTATATTTCATCTAGGTATGTGGGTTCCTTTCATCCACTAGGTCCCTAGAATTCAGTCAGATTCTTGATTCTTTGTATCTTGCTTAGACCTAGGGTTTCTAAAACCTTAGAGTTTTATTGTGATTTAGCTGTTATAGCGTTCTTAATCAGATTATCATGTTTCATGCTTCCATGAAATAGTGGGTTGGTTCCTTGTATGAAACTCAGAACCCTAGTTTGTGTAGATTTTCTTAGTTCATGAATTACACTTGCTAGATCAGTTAAACAGATAAACATGCTCCAGTTTTCGAATGCTACATTGTCAGTTCCTAAATGTTGCATTCTCATATTTGCATGTCAGAACACTGAGCTATCCAGTATTTCAGTTATGTTGTGTCTTACACATTTCCAATTGGGAGTAGGTTTAGCACCGAGTTGGACTAGGGTTCAGCGTACCCTCATAGTCCCAGAACTACGTGCCCATGTAGGTTTATAAGTCCCCTCTGTGGGCATCAAATTTAGTGATCACGCCAGTCATGCCTTTATACCCCTGACAAGGTATATTAGGTCATGTCGATGGGGCTTATACATCGAACTCCATGTTTAGCTCACGTGGTTTTATGTCGGTTAATAGTAGCTCCCACAGTCAGACTCTAGTGCATTTGACCAGGTTTTCAGTTATGCTTCAGTATTAAGTCTCAGCATGTCAGGTTCATGATTAGTACTTGGTCATTGTATTTGGCTCAATTTCAGTTTTATTTCAGTATCTATGTTTCTATTCAGATTATATCATTGCTCAGTTTTGCTTTGTTCAGCTTATATGTTTGTTCAGCTATTAACTATATCATGCATGCTCAGTAAATTCCAAGTACTGACGCATACTCTGCACTACATCCTTTCATGATGTAGGTTCAGGTACTCAGCATCCACATCACGAATAGATCGATTCCCGATCCTAATCAGCAGCTTCAGTGGTGAGTCCTCATACTTCGAGGACAGTAGACATGTTTTTCACATTCAGTCTTTCATTTCAGTTTTTAGTTTTGCTAGAGTTAGCTGGGGGCATGTCCCAGCAACTCTAGTCAGTAGAGGCTTTTTCAGACATAGTATTAGACTCAGCTCAAGCTTTTGAGTGAATGTTCAGTATCACTAAACTCTTAGTATGTTTTTATACTTCAGATCAGTATTGGGCATTCCCCATCTTTCAGTTATCTCATGTTTAGCTTCCGCATAGTATTGTATTATTCAGTTAATTTCAGTATGCTTATGATTATGTCAGACACAAGGTTAGCTTGGGGTCAGTAATCGCGCTTAAAGTATAAATGAAAGGAGTGGACCAAAGTGTCGCTTTGGGAAACATGGGTATTGGAAATCTTAAAAACCTGTAGGTTCTCGTGATCCTAGGTCTCGTGTTACGTCAAGGGGATAGGCTCGGGGCGTGACAAACTTGGTATCAAAGCATTAGGTTCAAGAGTCCTAGGATGTCTGAAAGCCGCACTAAGTAGAGTCTCTTTCATAGGTGTGAAGTGCACCACATCTATGGGGGAGAGGCTACGAACTGTTTTAGGAAAAACTTCACTTTCTTGCTATTCTTATCGTGCGTGGGTATGATCTCATTTCTAATTTGTCGTTATGCATTTCAAATCATGCCTCCTCGTAGAACTAACGCACGGAATGCTAATGCGCGCAACGCTAATACATTTCCTCCAGTCCCAGACCATGAGGTTACGAATGCAGAATTTCGATATGTGATCCAGTTCTTGGCTCAGAGTGTGGCCAATCAGAATAATCAGCAGGTCCCAATCCCTACTAACACTAATGTTGGATCAGCTGCAGCTAGGGTTCGAGATTTTGTTCAGATGAATCCGCCCGAGTTTTTAGGGTCGCAGGTTGGTGAGGACCCACAGAACTTCATTGATGAGGTTAAGAAAATTTTTGGAGTGATGCAAGTGATTGGTAATGACAGGGTGGAGTTGGCATCCTACCAGCTTAAGGATGTAGCTCACATTTGGTTCACTCAGTGGAAAGAAAACAAGGGTGCGGATGCAGCTCCTATGACTTGGGAGTATTTTACTGGAGCTTTTCTGGACAGGTTCTTCCCCAGGGAGTTGAGAGAAGCTAAGGCACAAGAGTTTATGAATTTGAAGCAGGGTACCATGTCAGTCCAAGAATACGGACTGAAGTTCACCCAGCTCTCCAAGTATGTTCCACACATGGTTGCTGATCCAAGGGCACAAATGAGTAAGTTTCTGTCGGTCAGGGCCGTCGATGGCCTCGTCGACTTTTAAGTTAGGGTCGTTTTTGTCTTTTTCCCTATGCATTGGGCATTTAAACTACATCGTTTAATACCTAAACTATGTTGTTTTACTCAATTTAAGCCTAATAACTTAGTCAGACATACCCAGAACCTTTATTCACCAAAAATCATCCAAACTTAGAGCAAAAAGGAGAAGAAAGAGGCGCCAGTTTCCCAAGAACAACCAGCAGGTTTTCTTCAGTTCCAGCCCCAAAATCAAAGGATTTCTCCGTATATTTTGTCACCAGGTATGTGGGATTTCACTAGTGGGTTCCTTTCATCCACTAGGTCCCTAGAATTCAGTTAGATTCTTGATTCTTTGTATCTTGCTTAGACCTAGGGTTTCTAAAACCTTGGAGTTTTGTTGTGATTTAGCTGTTATAGCGTTCTTAATCAGATTATCATGTTTCATGTTTCCATGAAATCGTTGGTTAGTTCCTTGTATGAAACTCAGAACCCTAGTTTGTGTAGATTCTCTTAGTTCATGAATTACACTTGCTAGATCAGTTAAACAGATAAACATGCTCCAGTTTTCGAATGTTACATTGTTAGTTCCTAAATGTTGCATTCTAAGATTTGCATGTTAGAACATTGAGCTATCCAGTATTTCAGTTATGTTGTGTCTTACACATTTCCAATTGGGAGTAGGCTTAGCACCGAGTTGGACTAGGGTTCAGCGTACCCTCATATTCCCAGAACTACGTGCCCCCGTAGATTTACTCTGTGGGTATTAGATTTAGTGATCATGCCAGTCATGCTTTTATACCCCTGGCAAGGTATATTGGGTCCTTTCGATAGGGCGTATACATCGGACTCCACGTTTATCTCACGTGGTTTTATGTCGATTAATAGTAGCTCCCACAGTCAGACTCTAGTTCATTTGACCAGGTTTTCAGTTATGCTTCAGTATTCAGTCTCAGCATGTCAGGTTCATGATTAGTACTTGGTCATATCATTTATCTTAATTTTCAGTTTTATTTCGGTATCTATGTTTCTTTTTAGATTATATGATAGCTCAGTTTTGCTTTGTTCAGCTTATATGTTTGTTCACCTATTATCTATATCATGCATCCTCAGTACATTCCAAGTACTGACGCATACTCTGCACTACATCCTTTCATGATGTAGGTTCAGGTACTCAGCATCCACATCACGAATAGATCGATTTTCGATCCGTATTCAGCAGCTTCAGTGGTGAGTCCTCATACTTCGAGGACAATAGACCTATTTTTCACATTCAGTCTTTCATTTCAGTTTTCAGTTTTCTAGAGTTAGCTGGGGGCATGTCCCAGCAACTCTTGTCAGTAGAGGCTTTTTCAGACATAGTATTAGACTCAGCTCAAGCTTTTGAGTGAATGTTCAGTATCACTAAACTCTTAGTATGTTTTTATACTTCAGATCGGTATTGGGCATTCCCCATCTTTCAGTAATCTCATGTTTTAGCTTCCACATAGTATTGTATTATTCAGTTATTCTTAGTATGCTTATGATTATGCTAGACACAGGGTTAGCTTGGGGTCACTCGTGATCCTAGGTCCCGTGTTACGTTAAGAGGGTAGCCTCGGGGCATGACAAAAATGATGAGGCAAACTATACCAAAATTATGACCTTGCAATATCGAGCACATTCTGTTAAACTTCTAAGATGAAAGAATCAATATCCATGGAGAATTCAAGGTCATTTTTTCTGATTTTATATGAACTTTGGTTGATTTTTTGGATTTAAAACAAATATAAAACAGGTTATATAAAGTTAAACTGACATAGTGGCTACGGGACAACCTTGACGTGCCTACTTACCCAAACTTATAAAAATATGAATATCTCTCTGTATTCTGAAGTTGTATAGATGAACGGCTTGGAGTTATGGAAATAGACTCATAAACCATTTATTTGGTATGTCGGGGCCCCAATAACTATTTATATATTTGGGGAAAACCTCTAACACATTTAACACAAATTATAAGATAATTCCTTAAAGAAGAGTTACAATAACATTTTTTACTTTTAATTTTCAACATGCTTGACTTCAACACTTTACATACAGTTATTTTGAAAATAAATAACCTTATAAAACATTTTTCCTAACACTTTAAGATCTTAGTCTTATCCCAAAAGTATGAGTAAGTCTAACAATCAAATGATCGGGGTGTTACATATAAGAACCGGTTTGTCTTGTTTCTGAGTTTGGAATGTGCTTGTTTTTGGGGCACAAGTTCCTAGAGCTAAAAGGGACAAATTGATATAGTAAAATTTGGAATTCACAACATGGGTCCCACAATGTTGATTTTGACTTAGTTTTGTGCCCATCTTCAATTATTACGATTAAAGTTTCAAAATGATTGTATTCATGTTATGATAATATATTTGATAATAAGGTGGTGATTGAAGGGAGTTTGTACGGGGAAAGCTTCTGTTAAGTGGTTTTGGATCATGCACGGACAGATTTGAGGTAGACTAGGTTTATCCATCATTATATTGACCTTGTGTTAGTAAATTCATATTGATTAGCTAGATTTGGGATGTATTTCTAGTTTGAATCATGTTTAGTTAGAAAGTATGTCTTAGCCTTATTTTCAGGTAGTTCTGGGAATCTGAGCATTCATACCATGGTTGCATTAATTGTATCATGTCTTGTGGGATTCCTTATTCTTGACCGTATTGATTTTTAGCTTGTTCTTGGCCTTAGCTTAGGCGTAATCTAGTGAATGCCTAAACTTGATATTTGGAGCCTTTTTCCCTTGGAAATTCTCTCACATTG
Organism: Solanum etuberosum; assembly: GCA_029582245.1. Classification (NCBI taxonomy): domain Eukaryota; kingdom Viridiplantae; phylum Streptophyta; class Magnoliopsida; order Solanales; family Solanaceae; genus Solanum; species Solanum etuberosum. Next base: position 6,353 of record JAJONR010011407.1, on the reverse strand, counting down.
CTTCGAGGACTTATCTCCTTGTAGACTGATAGATCATACTTAGATCTGATAGTTTGAAGACTTCATAAAGTGAGAACTCATATCTTGTAAATTTTCATCCATAACTTCCTTGTGTTTCAGCCCTAGTGCATTATTTTTTGTGATTTCATACTCTTTTCACTATATTGGATCAGATCTTAGATTTTGAGTTGTAGTAGGTCCCTGGTGACTCTAAGGATAGTTTCGATCCATGTTATTTTCCAATAGGAAGAAGATTGTGTGATTAAGATACATGCAGTGTCTATTAGTTTTGCGTCAAGGTTGGTCTCCATGTCTTCTAGCCATGGTTTGAGGGCCATGTACATTTCCACCAGCCACAGTTTGAACTGTAGGCACATTTCTACTAGTCAATTTTCAATCCTGCCACAGTGGTTCTATTGGGTTCTTCAGCAAACCATAAATGTGATATGAGTCTAGAGTAAGTCGTTCAGTTTTGAAATACTTCTAGACTTACAAAGTGTTATACGTAGCTCTTTTGTGTATTCATCAAACTTATGGGGTCCGTTGGTTTATTTACTTTCCAATTGTGTAGGACTGTACCTTCTAACTTATGGGGGTCCAACAAGGTTATAGATAGTTGTTTTTCTTTACTACTCTGTCCTTTGAGACATGTGAGCGTGACAATTAGATTTTCTATTATCGCTTCATTCTTATGACCTCTTGTAACCGTTAACTTTCTCTCTTTTCATATTATTTTTACTTTCCAAGATTAGTAAGCCTTTGATTCCTACTGAGTTCTTGTTGTTTTGGTAACCATTCTGCACTATACATATATTTTCTTGATACAGCTCCGAGCGACAATAGATAGCGGTGATTCAAGTTAGTTTTGGAGATTTTTGGAAATTGAGGGCGAGTTGATGGCATCCACGTCTGACTTATCACCATTTGTATATAGTTTTAACTAGTCTTTTGTATTCGAGACAAGTTTATATTTTTTGTTCCACTTTTGGACTTGTACTCTAAGGAACTTTCTACTATTGTCCACCAGGTCGTGGGATTGTATCATATTGTATAGTTTTTTTTTATATATTGTTTTTATTTCTAGTTTCATTTTTTTTCCTTTTATATTGCTTTAAATTCTTCTTTGGCTATTGTTTCTACCCGATATGACTATTAGTTTTCATTCGGGGATATTGGTTGGCTTAGCTAGTAGTTGAATATGGTGGGTGTCATCATGACTCGTGTTTTTGGTACATGATACCATTGAACGTAGAAAATCTTTAATGATTTAGTAATGTTTTATTTTAAAGAAAAAAGGATAAAGTCTAAAATACTTTCTAATGTAGCCATATTGACATAGAGATAGTTATTATTGATTTTCTCAAAGGAAATAATTATTATTGCATCTTTCCAAAAGGATGTGATTTCCTTTTTGATTGTCAGTTTGATGCAAATATTCAAATGGTGATGCCTAATCATTCTGAAGGAAATGCTTGAAGTTCCAAAGTAACTTAATGTTTACTTTTTAAAAAAAATCAATTTAAAATTGTCTTGAAATCTTCATTTGATTTGTGTTTATTTTATGAAACCAACATTATCTAATTTAATATTCTTTTATAATACCCCCAATATCTAAGATATATTTTAGAGTAAAAAAATAAATGATCGAGGCTCCAAAAGAGCTAATTGTTGGTCTACAAGTATCATGACATAACTACCCTTGTGTATTGAATTTTCTTATATGTCGTACTATGGTCTTACAAGCCTATTTTGGATTATTTGTAGTGTTAGGGTTGGTGATTTAAGGGTCGAATGGGTATGCATACAAGGGCTAACCTGCAGGACAACGCTTAGAGGCTTGGTGTCGTGACGTCAAGCACATCGCCGTAGGCATAGTGCCACAAAGCAATGAGCCTCATGTTGGCCTTGGCGCAGTGAGGGCTTCTATGGCGGTGGACCTATAAATATATATGTTGATTTAGATGTATTTTTGTTCATTTTTTATTTTTTGACTTAACACAAATCAGAACTTCGTCTCCAAATTCTCTCTAGTTATCTACCTTCTGGGCATGGGAGCTTATTAGAAGTGGTAATTCATGTAGCTTTCCCTAAATGTTTCACAGTTTAGATCTATTTTGTTTTGGGCAGAAAGGTTATGACTCTGTTTGGAGGTGGATGGCCGTGTTCCAGGCTTGTGTATCAAAGAGAGTCTGTTCTCTTGTTTGCTTCTAGCTACTTTAAGCAACAAAAAATATTTATGATGGAAATCCACATATTTTGTTGGATTATCATTGTACTTCTTTCTCTTGTGTTGACTGAGTTCTCACCTTGTGTAGTAGTAAGAGTGTGCGTGCATAAGTGATTTAGTGACCAGCTAGGTCATTTCCTATTTAGTGCATTATTTTCGGTGTTTAGAGTTTTTGTATAGTGACCTAAAATGATTTATGACTTCCTAGGACAGATAGTTTAGTCATCTAGTTGTTCATTTTGTTTTTATGTGAGTTTTTGTATTTCTAGGTTTTCGAAACTTGAATAGTTGACTTCGAATAAAACTTTAGGTAGATAGTCTTTGAATGTAATTCTAACAGTTATGTTTGATTCGGAACAATGACTTTGATTTAGAAGGAACTATGGTATGGACATCAAGATTTCAGTGCTCATTCCAATCTATCTCGAGGAATTTGGCTTAAAATTAAGCTTGGGTGTGGGATCCACTTTTTGTCGAGACGGCCTTATTCTGAAGTTTTTACATCTCGGTTGAGTCGGAAATGTTAAATTTCTTTGGGTAGCATAGTTTATTGGAGTGAACGGGGTTCTGAATGACTCCAAAGAACCTGATCGAAGAATCGTTAAACTTGATTATCTAGCTGATACAACAACATCTGGTGCATGTAAAATCCTACATCGAAGTCGTGATAAAGTCCTCAGCATTCCTAAAGGAAATTGTGCCTTTTAATTTTGGTCGCGATGAGCATTCTGTGTGTGTTGACTACTTTATATCAGCGGGATCTCGAGGTTTGAGCTTCCCAATCTCGATGCCTTGCTTTTGTGGGAGTTGCAATCGCAACGCAGAACGTCGCAAGAGTGATGAAGAACTTTGTCTTTTAATGAAGATCAATCTCTTAATTTTAGAACTCTTTCCAATTTGTTGAACTCGATATTTTGAGTTATAGAGCTCAGTCTGAGCTGATTTCAGTAAATATTTTCTTGGAATTGTCGAGACTATGTTTTGTGATCATTGGGACGGTGTGGGGGACTTGTATTCGAGATAAAATCTTGTTCCAATAAACCTCTCTTCTCTCTTTAATAGTGATTATTGAATCTTTACATTGTATGATCTGTTTTAGCTTGTATTCTTGCTTAGATTGTGCCATTTTTTTAGGCACAAGTTCCTAGAGTCATATGGGACGAATTGATGGACTCAATTTTGGGATTTCTGGTGCTGGTCCCTTAATATCATTTTTTTATATTTTTTTTGGTCCAATCATTAATTATTCGAATTTGGGAGTCAAAACGTCTATGTTGTCATTTTGATCATTTATTTGATAACATGACAGCGATCAGATGTTGTTCGAAATGGGGAAACAGTTGATTTGGAAAAGGTGCGGTAATCTTTGAGGTGGGCTACGACTTACTGATAATTAGATTTTTCTTGGCTAGTAAATTCATGTTTATTAGCTAGTCTTTGGATGAGTTTCTACTTTGAATCATGCTTTACAGTAAAAATGCATGCCTTAACCTTATTTAAGGTAGTTTGAAGAATTTTAGCGTGCCTACTTTAGTTATATTGATTGTATCATGTTGTAGAGTATCTATATGTTTGATTGTATGAGTTTAGTAGCTTGTTCAGGGCTTTAACCTAGAGGTAGGCTAGTGATTGCCTTAGACTTGCGATTTGGAGCCTTTTTTCTTTAAAAATTTTGTGTCATCTCGTCGGATGACCCTAAATACTGATATAACAGACTTGGGTATGATAGTATGAATCCCTAACTAGGCGACAACTCAAATCCGGTAACCACTCATCCATAACTTATCTTATTTTTCAGCCAAGGTGTGTTCTTTTTTTATTACATGATACGTTGGCAGTATTGGACCTTGTCTTGGATTTGGAGCTGGAGTGGGTCCATGGTGATTCTTATAATGATTTTTCTATATGATATGTTTCTATATGAAGAAGGGTGTCTGATTTTAAGATATTGAGAGTCCATCAGCCGCGGTTTGAGGTCCGTGCGCATGATTACCAGCCATAGTTTGAGATCCATGCACATGCTTACTAGCCATGGTTCTAGGTTTGTGCATATTTATTATGACCACGAGTTAGGTTTTTGGGTACACACTTATTAGTCTGGTTTGAGTCTGGACATATTGGTTCAATTGGGTTCTTTGGGATGCCTTCAACACGGTTTATGTCCGGCGTTAGCCATTTCGGCTTCTGAATACCTCTTGTTTTAGTTGTTCTAATCTTTAGCGCTTTTGTGTACTCGTGCTTATGGGGGTCCATTTGACTTATTTACTTTCAAATTACACACGAGTGTACCCTTTGGGATTATAGGGTCTAGTTAGGTTATAGCCAGATGCTTTACTTTTCATTTTTGTCCATTTCTAGGCTCGTGATCTTAGTCTTTTGTTATCTCTTTGCCCGTATGACCTCTAGTAACTCTTACTTTATCGCTTTCCATATCGTCTTTACTTTCTTAGCTCAATTATCCTATAATGTTTATTGAGTACCTGTTGTTTTAGTACTCATGTTCTACTATGCATCTATTTTCGTAATGTAGATCCGAGCACTAGTAAACAACATTGTTTCAGGCTAGGTGCTGAGATCTTCGGAGATATAGGGTGAGGGAATGGTGTCCGAGTTCGACTTGTCTCAATTTGCATATAGTTTTGACTAGTATTTTGTATCCTAGGAATATTTGTACTTTTTCGTAATCCTTTGGGACTCGTACTTGTATAGTATCTTTGTATTATCGTCCACCAGGACGTGGGATTGGATCTTGTGTTCGTACTTTGTATTTATTATTGTTAACTCTCATTTCCGTTGTGCTTCTTAAATATTGCTTTAAATTACTCGTTGCTTGTTATTTCTGTCCAATATGTCTATTACTTTTCATTTTGGAATATGTCTTTGTTTACGTACAGGTGGGTTATGGCAAGTACTATCATGACTTGGGGTATTTGGGTCTTGACAGGTACGTGGACAACTTGGAATTGTTATGAAAACATATGATAAAGACTATTCCTTTCTTCTGGTTCCATAAGGCTTATGAAGGATACGACTTCACTATATCAAAAGTGATCATTAGCGGCAGTTAATTAATGGCAATAGCTTAATTGTCGCTAAATATATATTTTTAGCAGCAATTAGCACTCCTTATATATGTCTCTAAAGTCTTTAGCCACATTGGTTCTGATGAAACTTAACTAATGTCGGTAAAGACTTTAGCACTCTTTATTAGTGTCTGTATTTATTGCCGCTAAAAGTTGTTTTTGTTATACTGCTAGTACACCGTGAGCTAGTTGCTCATATATGAATATGCGCGTGGATATATTCGTCCCTTGTCAAGCATTGTATAAAAGGTAAAGACAAATGGCGCATCCAGTCCATGTAACTCTCTCACCATGTCATCAATGTTGGAATCCAAATAAAAGTGGTGGAAGCTATTTCAAAGATTATACTTACATGTATGTAGAGAAATTTGTGTGGGCTAATTTTTAATGAAAAACTGTAGAAACAGTAAAAAAAAAAAAAAAAAACATTACTTCCTTGATGTAATAAAACTTTTTTGATATCTACAAGTTTCATCGTGTTAAAACCTTTCCCAAACCTATTAGGTCTTTCTTTTTCATCAAGAAATCATATTTCATTTAATTTCTAATTATTCATGAACAACATGGACTACACAAAGCTTGATATTAGAAAATTAATTCAAAATAACTAAACTATTCCTATCATAATAAAATACAAATTGTCCCACTAAAAATTTGTAGTTTCACTCCTCAATCAAATTTAAAAATTGTTCCATTAAACTTTATTTATTTCACAAGGTTAAAAATTTGTAACAAACATACTTATTGTTCAATAAAACATTTTTGAAATCAATATATTCCAAACAATATTTTTTGTCATACCAAACACACACAAAGAAAGCCTGCGTGTGGCAAACTTCGGAATAAATCATCATCAGTATTCCCCTGTCATCCAGATTCTTAAAACATTTCATTCTTATGTTTTACAGTTAAAAGATCAAATCATATTCACCGGAAAAAACTTTATGGGAAGTAGGAGTTATGATAATCTAAAACCACATGATATATTTACAAATCTTAATTAAGTACAAGATTTTATGTAATGGACCTTCAGGTAATTTCCT
>JAJONR010011406.1:0-25092 GCA_029582245.1 Solanum etuberosum | reverse complement strand
TATATATATTATAGTAAAGGAGTTGGAACTTGCCTTGACTATGCATTTGGCATTGTCAACTATGCATCTAACTCTGCTTTCTGCTAAATTGAGTGATGTATTTGAGATTAATTCTTCAATCTCACTCTCCCCCATTTTGGCCACATGGTTTGCATTAAATCCACCAAATGCTTCTCTACATATTCACACATTAAGAAAAAAATGTTACTTCAATACACCTATATTATAAAAAGATTATTACACGATCAGGTCTTTCAAAAGATAATTATAAATAATTGTTAGTAATAATTAAGTGGAACTAATAACCTAAAAAGTACGATAGATAACTTGCTATAGACCTTCCACGTGACCGGCAAGCTCTTATTCCAATTTCTAAATCTCCCCAAGTAGGATTCGAAAGGCATGGTTTTCAGTATGTCTCCAGATAGGGCACTGAGATTGTTCGGGAGACATGGTCCAAGCCCGGTGCGTTCAGTCAATCTACGCAGAGTGAATCGGTCCGGCTAAACGAAGCCCCAGTCTTTTTTTGTCAAACCCCAACCCCCTTATTAGTAGCCGAAGTAAAGGCCAAGTTAAATCATATCGATTACATGTACAATTTCGACTACAAATCCACGACATCTAGTAATTTTAAACTAAATGTAGTATTGTCTTAAGGAACTCACTATGTACATATTAGTATTAGTCTAGATCCAATAACTCAAAATGCTACATTTTCAAGCGCATAAAATTCAAATTCTGAATCAACCTTTGCTGGTAACATAAAAGTAAAATTACTCTATCAATTATATAAATTGAAAGGGGGAGAATTTATGTACCTTATTTGTTCCCTTCTCTTTAAAATTTCAGTCCAATTGAAATCCATCAACATTCCACATAATGCAAGAAGCTCGAATAATTGACTGTTTAATTAATTAATTAATTTGTTAATAAACTTTTCTGTATTATTAATGTTGTGCAAATTTAGTAAAAAGGACCTCCAAAATTAATCATAAATTGTTACTTACTGATCATCATAAACAGGAACTCCCCAACACTCATCATGGAATTGCACATAAACCTTATCTGCACATAACAAATTCAAATAAATTAACCTTACAATTATGTTAGGATAATTTGGTACAAATTAAGTGTCAATTTATCAATAATTCAAATAATTCTACTACCAAATACTATAAACAAAACAATACTAGAAAGTTTACTAAAGTTATTACTTTATTTTTCGGATTATCATATCAAACTTGCTATAAAGAGTTACAGAACTACGTGTGGCCTTAATCACCCTCGTGGTCACAAAACTATATTGTGTATATATATAGGTCAAACATCACTTATTGTACATATATATTAAATCTCAAATTTGAGGATCAAAATTCCTAACTTTATTAATGATTATGTTATCAATAGGTCAATTTAACTTAATAGGGTAATAATCTTATATTATGCTCCTAATATTTAATAAAGTCAAAATAACATCTCTTTAAGTTCTATCCACAATCAAACATGAAGAAAAAAATAAATCAAAAACCATCATATAAAATGAAAATCTGAAACTACTATATGACATTTTTAAATATTAGTAATATTTTAAGAAAAGTAAATATATATATATATATATAGATAAAATGCTACTTATGAAACTTACCACTAGTACTAGTTATCCAATTGCACCTTCTCATGAGTTCTTCTTCACTACTAGGGTTTGGATTAGGGTTACTAGTTGGACTAACCGTTCGAGCCACGTTCTTAATGGACATGCTCGAACCCTCTTTTTTCTCCCTTGATGACGCGATTAATCGTAGTGCTAGAGAGATTTTTTTATCCAATGGAGTGATTGAAGAAGAATCAGTAATAGAAGAATCATTTGAAGTTTGTGATAAAGATAAAGAAAGTGAAGAAAGTGAAAGAGAAGAACTTGTTTTATGTAACCCTATAGGGTAAATTTTTTTCCAATGTTTAGATAATAAGAAATTACTACTAATATTATTGCTTCTTGTTTTTTCTTTTTCTCTATGTTTCTCTAATGCATGATGTTTTCTCACACTTTGCTTATACATTTTTTTGGGAAAAAAATAAATAAATTAAAAGTGGCTATGGATTGTAAATATGTGAGAAGATGATTGGAATATATAAAGATTGGATTTTGAAGTGAAGGAAAATTAATTAAGAATGTTAATAAAAGGTGAAGTTGGTAGAATGTGAATCTCATAATGAGGCAACTTTTTAGACTTATAATTGAAGCAAATTTGATATGAAAATGGTTTGTGGATTGTAAAATATTATTTGTTGACAATAGAAAGTTTGAGAATTGAAGTGTTGAAGAAGTGTAGACTTTCCAGAAGCTCAAGATTTTTAGTGAAAAATGTTCACATTTGAGAAGGTTTTGCATCACATTGTTATAATTATCGACCTTTGAGTCTAGTTTTCAACGAATTAAACCGTTCGTCAATCCGATGTTGAAGTAAAAAGTTATGAGCATTCTACACCAAACTATCAAGGCAGAAAGGGAGTATTAGACTAAAAGAGATTCGCTCACGATGTCTGTTTTGAAAGTGTTTTCAATTAGGATTTTTTAAATTCTTAATATTCAAACTCGAGACCTAAAGATAAAAGTAAAAGGTCTTATTCAATTATTAACTTACTATAACTCTTTCTTCTTTTTTTCTCATCTATCTTAGATTATTTCATGAAAATTAAGTCGCCATCCTCCTCTATGATGTGCCTTTTGCTTCTACAAATAATATATGATTCATATTGTAAATGTCACATTAAACACCCAAAAATACTTTTTAGAAAATTAATTAGAGTTAAAGAGTGAGTTATAAAGCTTGAAAACATTAATAGTTTAACTATGCTTTTAGTTCAAATGTTACTTCAATGCAAGTGTAATGAGTTGCCTTTATTTGCTAAGACTTAATACTTACTCTATATATACATCTCATCCTTCCTTTTTGTGCATTTTCTTTTTGTAATTTTGTAATTATATGTGCTATCTTTGGGAAATGATTTTCCCCTTCCAACTTGCAAGTAGATTTTTAAACAAAGATTAGTAAAACCAAAGTGTTCTTATCAGGAATCTTAGTAGTTCGGTTAATTGATTAGCTATCTAAATTTTCAACTTGTTAGTTGTTGGAGATGGTTCAATTCCACAACTTATAATCCCCTCCTCCTTGCTCCGTTCCTTGCAATCAAAAATTTAAAAAAAGTATTCTCCATCTTAGCAAACTAAATGAGAACCCTATCCTATTAAACAAGTCTTACACGATATAAACTTGTATAAAATTAAATAAATAAACACATATATCCTACATGACATAATACATGTAGAACGCCACATAGGACATGAAATTGTCATGTAGGACTTCATATAGGATGAATGTGATTATTATTTTTTGATTTTATACAAGTTAAGTGTCTACTTGTGCACACTCAAAATTGGAAGACGTAATGCCAGTTGAAACCAAATTTAAAAATATATTTGTGTATAATTATGCATGATTGTTATTTCATTCTTAATGTGGAATAAAAATAACATTATAAGTTATTTGACAATTTTATCCTAATCAAATATGAAATAAACTTATTTTAAAGTTAATTTCGAGTTTAGTTATATCTTATCCCTCGAGTCAATTCCCTAAATGGTCACCTAAGTTTAGGGAATTGCCTTGAAATATCATTTATGTTTCATTTAGGACCAAAATATCACTATTTTCCTCCGAATATATTTGACATTTCAAAAGTCTCACTCTCTCCTAGTTGGCATGACATGTCATTAAAGTTTTTTTTTAATAATAGACTAATTTGATTCATTAAACCCAATTAACTAAAATAATGATCATATTATATATATATATATATATATGTTTATTAAGAATAAATCTTCATACTTAAGAATCTTTTATTATAATTAAACTTTTTTATTTTTTTATGTTATGAAGATAGGTTTTTAAAATGTACTATAATATCATCAATTTTGAATACTTATAAACATATACATTCAAAAAAATATCGATTTACAAATCACTCATGAATGCTAACTTATATCAATTAATCATAAATTTTATAATGAATCAATAATATTAAAGGTCAATCAACTATTAAAAAATAATTAATTGGGTACTTTGAAATCCATACTTACAATATCTTTTTCTAAAAGAAAATAGAAAGTGAATAATATTTATATTAGAAAATAAAATTTTGATCTTTATTTACCAGTATATTAATCTCATATAATATGTATATTATTAAATTAAAATAGGCAATTCAATTCATTATTACTTATATTAAATGGATTTGGGATGAGTTAAGAATATATATTGGTGTTTAGTTGTATGATAAGTTAAAATATAATATAATATAATATAGCATAAAAGAATAAAAATAAAAAAATAAATTAAAAGAAAATTCAAATAATAATTTTCTCTTTCTTACCAACATTTTAGTCAACTTTACAAATTTATTTGAATACTTTTATAAAAAAAAAAAAAATCAAATAATTTACTTATGGATTTTGAAAATTACCAAGTAATAATTGCACACAAAGTTTTTTTCATTGAATTTTGTTTGGTAAAAAAAAAGGAATTAGTTTTTTTAATTTTTTTAATAATCTTCATAAATTCTCATATAATTTATATATTTATTTTGTAGAGACATGAGTTTGATGAATTAAATAGGTTTATTATTTTTTTAAATGATGATTTAATAACATGACATATGAACTAGAATAGAAGGAGACTTTTGAGATATTTAGTATTTATTTATTTTTTTGGATAAAAAATAGTAATAATATTATTCACCTTCTAATTTTTTCAAGAAAAAAATATTGTAAGCATGAACTTCAAAATACACAATTAATTTTGTTGTAATAGTTAATCGACATTTAATATTATTGATTCATTATAAAATTTATGATTAATTGATATAAGTTAGCATTCATGAGTGATTTGTAAATCGATATTATTTTAATGTATATGTTTATAAGTATTTAAAATTAATGATATTATAGTACGTTTTAAAAATCTATCTTCATAACATAAAAAAAATAAAAAGTTTAATTATAATAAAAGATTCTTAAGTATGAAGATTTATTCTTAATAAACTAATATATATATATATATTTAAAATAATATGATCTTTATTTTAGTTAAATAAGTTTAATAAATCAATTTAATCTATTATTAAAAAAAAAACCTTTAATGACATGTCATGTCAACTAGGAGAGATGAGAGAGTGAGAGTGAGGATAGTTGAGTGATATTTTGGTCTTAAATGAAACATAAATGATATTTCAAGGCAATTTCTTAAATTCGGATGACCATTTAGGGAATTAACTCTTTATCCCTCGTGCCAAACGAGACGGAAAAAAAGAAATGATGTGAACGACTTCGTTTCATTTGTCTCTTCCACAAATCAATAATTCCTCTTTTCTCTCTTAAACCCTAAACCTCTGTAAAAATCTCCCATTTTTTTCTTCTCCTCCTCCTAATGCTTCGATTAACCTTTAAATCACCCCTAAAATCTCGATTAATCTCCTCTCTCCGCCACCATAAACCCTCTTTCTCCACCGCCAACCTCGCCGTCGACCACCCTGAACCACCACCACCAACTACCACAACCACCAGAGCTGCAGTTTCAAGAATCTTCAACTTTTTTCTCCAAAATCATTGCACTAAAGGCTCCGCAAAGCTTTTACGAGGTGACCGATGTTTTAAAATTTTAATCTTGGAGCTGAATTCATCGGAAATTGAAGACATTGTTGAGAAACTGAGTTTTGAAAATTCCGAATCTGCCCTTGAGTTCTTCTTCTTATTGAGAAATGATTATGGGTTTAATCATTCCAGAGCTTCACACATTGTTGTTGCTCATGTTTTGGCTAAAAAACAGAGGTTTAGAGCTTTGAAGATTCATTTACAACATTTGGTTCAACAAGAAGGTATTGTGTTATATGCTATTTCATTAAAGATTATATTTTTGTTACTCCCTCCGACTCATTACTTGTCCACTTTCCAGTTTACACGCCCCTTAAGATATCATAAATAAGAATGATAGTTTTACTAATTCTAGTGCAAGTAATATGGGATGGAGGGAGTAATAGTATAGTGTAACTATGGAGTACTTCTTACATTGCTCATTTTGCTGTTTATATAGATTTGTTGTGATTTCCAATCAGGCTTTGGTTCAGCTCATTTGATATGCGAGCTGCTTTTGATTCGCTTTCAGAAATGGGACTCTAATCATGTTGTCTGGGATGTGCTGGCTTCTGCTTATTCCCATTGTCATATGGTTGATGATGCTCTCTTTGTTTTTGCAAAGATGAAAGATTTTGATATCCAAGCTTCGGTATTTACCTACAATAATTTGTTGTATAATTTGAGGCACACTGATTACATCTGGGATGTTTATGATGACATCAAAGCCAGTGGGATAAACCCGAGCGAGTATACTAATTCCATTCTTATAGATGGTCTGTGCAAACAATTCTTGATTCAAAAAGCAGTTAATTTTGTCCGAGGGACTGAATGTAGAGAGTCTGAACCTTGTGTTATGTCTTTCAATGCTCTTATGTCGAGTTCCTGTAAAATGGGTTCTGTAGATGTTGCTAAGTCATTCTTTTGTATGATGTTTAAGTGTGGATTTTATCCCAATGTATATAGTTACAATATTCTCATTCACGGATTAAGTGTGGCGGGTGCAATGGAAGAAGCGTTGGAGTTCATAGATGATATGAAGAAACATGGTTTAGAGCCTGATCTGGAAACTTATAACGTCCTTGCCAAAGGATTTCATTTGCTTGGTATGATGAATGGTGTCCGGAAGTTCATTAATGAAATGCTTCGTAAAGGCATGAATCCTGATATTTTCACATATACAATGTTGAACTGTGGATATTGCAAAGAAGGTAATATTGATGAGAAGAGTATTAAGTTGAGAGAGGAGATGTTTTCAAAGGAGGGGGTCCATGCCAGTGCTATCTCAAACAACATGTTACTAAGCAGTTTGTGTAAAAGCGGACATTTAGATGAAGCTTTGAATTTGTTCCATGAGATAGAGAGCAGCGGTCGTAAACTGGATCATATCATGTACTCGATTCTCATTCAAGGCCTTTGTAAGCAAGGATTGGTTGATATGGCTTTTCAATTGTACAAAGATATGTGTTGTAAGAGAATTATTCCAAATATTGTTGCTCATAGATCTATTCTCAAAAGCTTCTGTGAGAGAGGGTACATATATGAGGCAAGAGTTCTGTTTGACGCTTTAATATGTTGCGACTTAGTGGATGATATTTTTTTGGTTAATATTATGATTGACGGATATGCAAAACTTGGTGACATCGGTGAGGCTGTTCAGGTATACGAACTAATAACAGGGAAAGGAATAACCCCAAGCATAGCTACATTCAATTCCTTAATATATGGGTTCTGCAAAGCCAGAAAGTTAGATGATGCAAGAAAGTGGGTTGACATTATATGTGCACATGGGTTGATACCATCAGCGAGGACGTACACAACTCTTATGAATGCCTATGGTGATGAAGGGAAAATGCAAGCGGTTTTTGAGTTGCTTGAGGAAATGAAAGCAAGGGGCATAGAACCAACTCATGTTACTTACACAGTGATAATGAAATGCCTCTGTAAAAGAAGGCAGATGCATGAGTCTGTCCAAATACTTAAGAGTATGTTACCGGATGATTTTCAGCGTGATGAAGTTTTTTACAACACCATTATTAAAAGTTTATGTGAAGCTCGAGATATGGAAGGCGCTTACAAATTATATCAAGAGATGGAGGTGCACAAACTTCAGCCAACTCGTGTCACGTACAACATTCTCCTTAATGGTTATTGTACACATGGAGAGCTAAAGGATGCTGAGGAACTATTTTCTAAACTCCAAGATGTTGGCCTGATGAAATGTGATTACACCATTCTAATAAAAGCACATTGTGCAAAAGGATCAGTGCATAAGGCAGTGGTTCTGTTCCAAAAGATGATTGAGAAGGGCTTTGAAATCTCTATTAGAGATTATAGTGCTGTGATTAATAGGTTGTGCAAAAGAAACTTACTAGCTGGCGTAGATATTTTTCTGCGTATGATGTTGTTTCATGGCATATCTGTTGATTCACAGATTTGTTTTGTTATGCTTAACAGTTTCCGTGATCACAATTCTGTGTTCCAGTTGGCCTCTTTGATGATTAAGTGTGGGTTAGATACTGACTCTAATTGTGGTTAAGTGTACGACACACCAATTCAGGATGATTATTGTGCTCTGCTGCAATATGTGAGCTTCTTGGTTCATGTGTGGTTGTACGAGACACCAATTCAGGATGATTATTGTGCTCTGCTGCAATATGTGAGCTTCTTGGTTCATGTGATGTTACGAGAGAAGTTCCTAGAAGTTGTAACTTGATTTTATAAGGTATGTGAACCTACTTAATAACTCATTCCTGACTTCAATTTTTTTTGGATAGAAAGGTTTGTAATTGCACTGACTATGCAGTTATATGGACTTGATCGATGAGGTCATAGGGAAATTATGTCCTCCGACGAAACACATTTTGTGTGGAGAAAAGACAAAGGACTTGGGCATCTGTAAGAAAAGTTAACAGGTACCAAATGTTCTTCTGTGTTTTTCTGGTTTTCGGTTATGGTATCGTATCCCTTATATTGGGTTTGTCAAAAAAAAAAAATCTTGTTTATTTACATCTAAAATCCATCTTGTTCTGTTACCTTCAACTTTAGTATTATCAGTTCTTTGTTCCCGCTGTGACTTACTAGAATTGCTCGTCTTTGTCTGAAGTTCATTTCAAATTTCCTGGACTCTGTATATGCATTTATTTTTATGTTATGACATTACTCATTGTATTTGCCAGCACATGTCTAGATTTCCTGTTTGATTCTCTATTTTTAGTTGCCTGAAATTTTTACCACATTTCTTAAGTGTCTTTTTGAGTTGCCCCTTACACCACTATCTTCTAGTAATTAGTTAATTACCTGATAATCATACTTTATGGGAGTTTAACCATTCAATCTAAATTAGAATTGTGGGTTCATTTTTGCTAAAGCCTTCCAGGTTATAGTTTTTTTGTTTGGGGGAGAAGTGAGAAGAAAGAATCCCAAGTAGTTTCATAATTTTGCATCCGTTCGTCCATTAAGTCTATTTGATTATATATCTCTTGCAGATGCTCAGAAACATATAGGCAGCTGTCCTTTCGGATCCTAGCCAATAGGGGCACGCGAGTTGTACGACTGCTGGAGCTGTTATGGCTTGAGTTCTTGGAGATCATTAATGGCATATTTTGTTGCTCTTGCTGAAAGACTGCTCCATATTACCTTCATTTAAGCAAACTCGCATATATTCTTTGCAACTGATATAAGCTATAGAAAAGAAGAGACATATAAACAAGTCCCACTATAAATGTACTGAGTATAGTGTCAATCTACGTTGCTCAGACTCTTCAAAATGTCATGGGTGTGTGTCTGATCCTCCAAAAATAGTGTATTTTTGAAGGATTCATCACGGGTGCGGCAACATTTTTGGAGCAACTTAGATGTCAATCAGCCTATCTGATACCTGTTATGCTTGCTTGATAGAATCATCTATGCTTAACAGTAGCTTTAATTTGTTGCTGAAAGTGAATCAATAAAACTTTTTGAGTGGCAGACTGGCAGTGTCACTATGTCCATATTTATTAGTATTATCTAACATGAACTATCACATTTCAATTACAGTAATTGATTTTTCTAGCAAATTATATTGGCCAAATTCCTAAAAAGGAAAACAATAATATAATATGTTTGTTAATTAAAGTAAGCCTTAAAATGGACACCAAATTAAAAATTGCATGCTCATACAGTAAATTAAAAAAAAAAAAAGTTGCGCAAAGTATTCTTTGGTAACGAAGAGTATAACTTTCTACGTTTTCAACGAGTTCTTTGCAATTTGCCCTCCTAATGTATGTACAATATTTTTTTTTTGATTTGCATCTTATTATCTCATTAAAAAAAGAGGCAATGAGATTGGTGCACCCATCATACAAATTTTTCATATTTTACTTTTTACAAAAATATTTGAAAACTTGATATACACTATTTAATTCCCCATATATAATATTATAAGAGATATTTATATACTCATATACAATATTATACATTATAATACAAAAAATATATTTCATTTTTTTCTTTTATCCAAGCACCTCAAAAACTATACTAAATCACCCAAAAATTCATATTTAGGCTTCTGAATACATAATTCATATTTTGCAGCAATTCCCACTCAAAATGGAGCTATTTGTAGAAATTTGATTTTCAAATTTTGAAGCTTCAAGCTTCAACAATGTACTGTTGTAATGCGTCCTTCAAGATTTCACCTACTTTTTTTTTATGCTTGCTCGTTCAACTCAAGACAAATCACCAGTTTGTCTTCTTCTTTGGTGAAGAAATAGTAAGTCGCTTTCTGCCAGTTACAAGCATGCACTGCATCAAATTTATTTCCCTCTTTCTTAAACGTTTCCCAAAAAAGGTCACCCAACGCTAATGATATATTGTCCTTCACATCGTCCTCTGTTGTCGTGTCATCAAACTTGTTCCTAAAAAAAAGAATTTAGGAATTCGACATGAAATTCGAGATACTAACGTGGTTTCCATCTAAATCTCTCATGAGATTCAACTGTGTTTCTAAAGCTTGAAACATTTTGATACGACATGATCTCAATTTTGTCAATTTGCACATTGCTCGTTCTAGAGACTGTCCCCTAGCCATCCGCCTTTTATTTCAAGTACGATAAAAACACCTTTGAAATTGGTCTGATTCAAAAAGAGCAAATACCAGAGAGGAGGATAAAGCTGAGTTCACCCACAAAATCAAATTAGTTATCTTTGAGTGACCTGAGTTCTTATATAGAAATGACATTGTGAGTGAAGTTGGGGATAAAGCTGGTGTAGTTGAATCATGTCGATCTTGCGAAAAGTGCAACAAAGATATCGAGAACTGTTGTTCCAACCACGATGGAACACCATAATCGTTGTTCGTGTCCCAGAAAACATGCCCCTAGCTGCTGCAGCACCTCTGCTTTGTGCTGGAATTACAACTTACGGCCCGTTGAGGTACTTCGAACTAGATAAACCGGAACTTCACATTTGAATCTTATAATACCATGTCATCTACGAAACCATGTGCCATCTCCTCCGTAGTACTCTTTCCACACTTTTTACATTCCATGTAAACGTAGCTGCTATGGCTATGGAGAAGACAAGACAAATATTAAATATATTAACCTAGCTAACAAATCTGATTTTTTGCTATTTGCCCCCTAATGTGTTTATTTTTATTTTTTTTGCAAAATCATAAAACATAGTTCTAAAGGGATTAAAAGAGGAATAGTGTGTTTTTATTTACATCAATTTATATTTTCTGAAAATTATTCCGTTAGTTATAAATATTTTAATGTCGGTGCACTTTTATTTCCTCAATAATGTTTATTTATATATTTTAGAATATTTTTCTTTGTTATAACTTGGATATAGGTAAATAATGATTTATACATATATTTTTTAGAATATTTTCCTTTGTTAGCTAGGTTAATTTAATATTTTCCTCTTCTTGTTTTTCTCTTTTCTTCTCCATAGCCATATCTACATTAACATGGAAGGTTCAAGGTGAAAGGTAGGCAAAGTATTCAAAAACGACGATGCCGGAGGCCGTGAGGAGGAGGCGTATGGATTTGTAGTTGACATGGTATTCGAGATACTAACATGGCTTCCAGCTAAGTCTCTCATGCTATTCAGGTGTGTTTCTAGAGCTGTTCGGAACAGTTTGATACGACATGATCTCAACATACATACGACCCACCCGTCATTTCTTATTTGAAGTAGGTATAAAAAAAACCGCCGTCACCATACGGAAGTACCCTAACACATCTTGAACAATTCTCTTTACAACTTGTGGGTCCTTATAATTTTTTCGATGAAACCGAGATTCTTATTCAATCAAATCATTAAAGATACTCAAGGTTATTTGTATAAAAATATCACAACAGGGGAAATAAAAGCTTTGTCATTCTTGGTGGGATATAAACAAAAAGCGGATATTCCACATTTGTATCTTGGATATGATCCGGCCATAGAAAAATACAAATTGCTTTGGGATTTTATTGACGACGAGAAAAGGCCATGTTTAATGATTCTAACTCATGGAGAAGAATTTCTAAAAACAACCCTGATAGACTTTTCGGTTGTTCTACGTTCCTCAATGGGGTACTTTATTGGACTAACCGTAACCTACGTTTTATCACCTATTTCAACTTAACAGACGAGAAGTTTGGAACTCTTTCACCTCCACGGGAGGGCCGAGTGAGCGAATTTCAAACTGGGAAAGCTGATTGTGCACCCATATGGCCAACCTAATAACTGCAATTTGGTGGATGACGATCCAGATTTGGTGAAGAAGAAAGTTGCTTTTATTGAAGCAGAAAATATTGACAAGAGAACAGAGGATCCAAAATTGATTTTTGCAACATCGAGCCTTATTAGCACCTCAACAGATTTGGTGTTCCCCAATCATATTTTGGTAAGACATGTTAGCAGGTTTGTTGAAAACATTATATCCCTTTTAACATTTATTGATATTTAGTTTTAAGAGTATTAGAGAATTTGTTTTAGTTTCTAGTTTTGAAGTAAACATGATAGGCATATATGTAAGCGAGTGATTTCCAGTCAAGTCTCTCATGAAATTCAAATGCTTTTCTAAAGCTTGGAACAATTTGATGCGACATGATCTCAACTTTGTCAAGTTGCACCACATTGTTCGTTCTAGAGCCATTTGAAGTACATACAAAAACACATTTTATTCCCAAACATTACTTGAACGTGGTAAAAAGGGTTATAAGTCCACAACACAACTCGAACGATTTCCTTTACAACTCATGGATCCTCGTAATTATTTCAACCACATGGAGATTCTCATTTGCTCAAATCATTGCAATGACCTTGTTTGTTTCTATAACCGTAAAGATACCCAAGGTTACTTGTATAACATCACAACAGGGGAAACAAAAGCATTGTCATTCTCGCTGGGAAATAAAAAAGAATGGGATCATCCACATTTGAACAATTACACATGAAGTTTATTTTAAAAACTGAGAAGTTTTATTGACGACCACTAAAAGTTTTGAAACTTTGAATTTGAAAATATGATTTTGCAAAGTTATTATTTGTTTGGATTGATGTTGTTGCAAATGATTGGAAATATTCTTTGAAGTTAATATCTCATTTTTGAAGGAGTATAGTGAAAAATAGAGTTGGTTTTGATTGAAATTAACTAGAAGAGGAAAACATAAATAAGTTGTATGTCTTACCCCAATTTCTATACAACAAAAATTATGTATAGAAGTTGTATGTTTTAATCGAATTCTATACAAATTTGTATATATTTGTTAAGCAATTTAGAAATATGTCCCATGTGGTCTAAAGAGCTAATTATTGACTTTTGAAAAAATCAATTTTTAGAGTGGTCTAGAAATTTATAGTACATCTTTTAATTACGTACCTCAATCTCCCTCAATATAAAAGTTGATACTCATTCACCTAAATTAAAATGTAGCAATACTTTAATTTGACAAAAATCATAAGAAAAAATGTGCACATTAGAGAAATTGGGAAATCTATTCATTCTAACAATCACCGGCGACGATGAACACAGGCTCAATCTCTCTCTTATTGACTCAATTAAATCCGCTCTCGATCGCGTAACGGCGGAAGCAACCGGCAGCTCCGCTCTAATTACTACCGCTCAGGGAAAATTCTTCTCTAATGGCGTTGATCTGACTTGGGCATTGTCCGATCCATCACACTATCTGTTGATAGACTCCAAGCTCAAATCGCTCATTTTTCACTTTTTCAACCTTCCGATGCCAACGATCGCGGCCGTCACCGGCCACGCTTCGGCGGCCGGATTCGTCCTCGCGATGAGCCATGATTACGTAGTAATGCGAAAGGATCGTGGATTTCTCTACATGAGTGAAATTGATATCGGACTAAAAATTCCGAATTGGTTTGTGACTTTGGTGAAGAAAAAAGTTAAGTCGCCTGCAGCTTGGCGTGATGTGGTTATGAGAGGTACTAAATTGACTGCTGACATGGCAATCGAGAAGGGCATTGTCGACTCCGCGCACCTCGGTGCAGCGGAGACGATGAAGGAGGCTATAAAGCTTGGGGAGGAGTTGATGGAGAGGAAATGGGATGGGAAAGTTTACGCTCACAACAGAAGGCTTGTGTTTTCTGATGTTTTGGTTGCGCTAACTAATGAAACGGTATCTAAAATGTAATTTGGGGACTTTATTTGGTACAAAAAAACAAATAAAATAGGAATAAGTTTGTCTGGATTGATCCGCTGGACCTCGAGGCCATAGTCAAGGACCACCTTGAACCAAAGGAATTATGGTTTCACTCTGCAAGAACCCCGAACCAGTCTCTTGAAGCTCATTCGAGCATTCACTTTATCGAAAAAAACTGATACGTTCACTAAAAAGAATCTCTTTATAATCGATTAATCATGTATTAATCTATTAATATTTATGAATTATGGGCAAACAACAGAAATAAAACTCATGCATAGTGAATTTAAGATCCATTGTCTTGATCCACTTGTTTATATATGTTCTCTCACCTACTTACCTTTTATTCTTACATTATTTTTAAATTAGAAAACAAAAGATTTAAGTTGAAATATTTCTCTTAAAGAAAATTGTCTTTAATTTGGATATCTTTGTGGAAACCTTGCCTAAAGTCAAAATACTTCGTCTTAATGGGAAGATTGCAGGATTTGTTCCTGAATTTGAATTTATCAGGTTCCTTCTCTTTAACTCGCCATCACTTGTGACAATGAGCATCGTAGAGCACCCACAACTCGAAGTACAAAAAGCATTGGATTTAGCTAGGAAACTACTCCA
Organism: Solanum etuberosum; assembly: GCA_029582245.1. Taxonomy (NCBI): domain Eukaryota; kingdom Viridiplantae; phylum Streptophyta; class Magnoliopsida; order Solanales; family Solanaceae; genus Solanum; species Solanum etuberosum. The sequence continues at coordinate 10,149 of JAJONR010011406.1, read as the reverse complement.
TCAAAAGTGTGCATAGATTTCTCGAGGAATAGTAAAACACGAAAATCATAATGTTAGATTCAAAAAATGGGCACTAAGAGAGAATTATAACTTTTTCTAGCATGACTTGTTGTAATAACTCTTCTATTAGCTTAGCAATAGAATTGAGTACTTCATTATATGCAGATCGATAAAAATTTACCTACATCAAGTGTTTATATCGATTATACATTATACATTTGTTTCAATTTACACAACTATTAATAACTAATGCTTATCTCTACTTAGAGGAGAATCAGTCTATGATACTTGGTCAACATTCAACCACCCTACTATAGAGAGGTTTCGGGTTCGAGCCTGGGTATAAAAAAATCTTTGATCAGGAACGTTTTTCGTTTTCCTTGAATGGAGTTTTATGTGGTGCGAATCCAGAATAGTCGAGTTCGAATGGAGCCCTATACAACGCGAATCTAAAATAGTCAGGATCTAATGCAGGTATCGAACATGGAGTAGAAAAAAAAGTGAGTCAACATTCAGGGAGCTGTCATTGGGGAAATTTGCATATAAAAAAGTATATACTAATTGGGCTAAATCATAGGAAGAAATGTGCACGTTAGAAAAACAGGGGAATTTATTCATTCTAACACTCACCGGCGACGATGAACACAGGCTAAATCCCTCTCTTATTAATTCAATCAGATCCGCTCTCGAACGGATAACGGCGGAAGCAACGGGCAGCTCCGTTTTAATCACTACAGCTCAGGGAAAATTCTTCTCTAATGGCTACGATCTCGATTTGGCCTTGTCCGATCCATCCAGCTTAGAGTTAATGGACTCCAAGCTCAAATCGCTCATTTTTGAACTTTTCAACCTTCCGATGCCGACGATCGCGGCTGTCACCGGCCATGCTTCGGCTGCCGGATTCGCACTGGCTATGAGTCATGATTACGTCCTGATGCGAAAGGATCGTGGATTTCTCTACATGAGTGAAATTGATATCGGGCTAAAAATTCCGAATTGGTTTGTGACTTTGGTGAAGAACAAAGTGAAGTCGCCTGTAGCTTGGCGTGATGTGGTTATGAGAGGTACTAAATTGACTGCTGACATGGCAATCGAGCAGGGTATTGTCGACTCCGCGCACCACGGTGCAGCGGAGACGATGAAGGAGGCTATAAAGCTTGGGGAGGAGTTAATGGCGAGGAAATGGGATGGGAAAGTTTACGCACATAACAGGAGGCTTGTGTTTTCAGATGTTTTGGTTGCACTAAACAATGAAATTGTATCTAGATTGTGAACAACTAAGTTGGAATACATTAAAAATAAAAATTGGATCGATAGCTTTATTGTTTTCTTTGTTATTTTCATTACGACTATATCAGTATTATCTTTTAATTTCCTTTTTACTTTGTGATAAAAGTATATTAAGACTCGATTTACATGAATGAAACAATAAGAAGGTGTTGTGCAATGCATAAAGAGATAGTTTTATCAATGTCATTCTTAGACGAGCATTCGAAGGGTTGAATGGATGACTATTCGATCAAGTTCACCTAACACTAATGATATATTGAATTGTATCTATTTAAATTCTTTGAACGGATGCATAACTCTCTCGATCTACCCAAATTTCATAGGTCGGATAAATTACATATTTATGGGTCAAATTTGACAGCCACGATTTTCCAACTACTTGTCGAAATTGCAATCAACAAATTGAACTCTTAGAACAACTATTTAGAAGAAAAATAATGAGACATACAATACATTTATATTGAAGTTGAAAATACATATTAAGGGTTCATTTTAGGCCCAGCCAAATTCATCAAAGAGCAACTTACAAAACATCAAATGTTAGCCCAAGATAAAATTGTGTGGCCCATTTGCATGATTTTTCAACTTTTTAGTTGGGTCAACTCTCTCATAATGGAATCTAAATCACTTTTAGATCTCCCTCCAATTTTAACAGTTGCATGAGCTTCATCTCTCATTTTTTTGGCCCTCTCCTTAAGCAAATCATTACTCATTGCCTCATTAATTCTCCGACTTAACTCCATCGGGTCGGGCACTGAGTCTGCGCCTTCACAAACTCGGATCGACATCTTCATATTGTCCACCAACAACCACATGTTAGTGAACTGGTCGGTCTCCATGGGCCATCCCAAAATTAATACTCCCGCTACTATTGCTTCCAACACAGAATTCCATCCACAGTGACTCAAAAACCCACCAACGGCTCGATGGCCCAATATCCCCACTTGTGGGGCCCAACCCTTTATTACTAGGCCTCTTCCTGAAACTCTCTCCTCAAACCCTTGTGGCACTGATCCAAAACCTTGTTCCTCTTGTTGGGCTGACAATTGTCGAGCTACTAAAATGAACCTCACTCCACTTTTCTCAAGCCCAATAGTTAAGGCCTCCATTTGGGCCTCTGTTAGTAACTTTTGACTTCCAAAAGCTACATAAAGAACAGACTCATTAGGACACTCATCAAGCCAAGTGAAACTTTCTCATTTGACTCATCATCCACATTGGACTTCCCAATTCTACCCGGCCCACCAACTAAATTTATCGGCCCAATTGAATACACACGCTCATGGCCCATTTCCTTCTTCAAAAAGCCCAAATAATCACTCTCCAAAGCCTCAAAAGTATTGAAAATTGACCCAAAACTCCTTCCATTTGCAATAAACCCATTCCTAATAATCTCCCAAGTTGGATCATCCTCTTTAAACTTCAGACACACTGGAGGAAGATGTTCCCTCACAAATCTTGGACTTTTAGGAAGCCCATTAAACTCAACAAGGCCCAAATCTTTGTAAGCCTCAAAGTTCTTCCAAATATCAACAATAATAGAAATCAACAAAGCCCCAGAAGTGTAAAAAACAAACCCAGGTACACCAACTTCTTGGGCCAAATCTTGAGTCAAGCCCAAGATGAAATCATAAACAATCGCCACGGGAGGATTTGATTGGGCCTTAAACCATTCTAATATTGGGCCACGAAGCTTACTAAGCCCAACAATAATTGCTGGACCGCCGGCAGTCCCCACATCCTTAACGTTTTCAACGCCGGCAGGAAGAGATGGGTGACCCGGAAATGGAAAAACAAGAGTTTTAACAGATGGATGTGTGGAAATAAGAGAATCAAGAATCGGTACATTTTTTGGTGTCACTAAAATGGTGATTTTAAAGCCACGAAGAAGAAGTTGATGAGTAAAATCAACAAGGGGAAGTATATGACCTTGTGCTGGAAATGGAAAAATTAAGATATGTACACCATTTTGTGACATTTTGTTTATTATCACAACAAGTAAGCAAAAGTTGAGTGAGTTTGAATTTGAATGAACTTAGAGATATGTATAGTGGATGTTTGTATGGTGGAGAATTGAGAGAGTTTGTTGATAGGTTCAATTATTAAAGTAAGGGCAAATAAGACATGCATGCATTACTTTGTTTGGTCTACTTTCAATTTTTTAAGTAATTTTTTATATAATGTGTTTAAAATCACAACATTAAAAAATATTTTGATAAATATGTAATATGTTTAATTGAGGATGACAAAGTTTTAAAAAATAATTATTTTCTTTAACTCATGCATTAATTCAAGCAATACTAATTTAAATAAAAACTTCTACATTATGATTTCCACTATAATATAGTTTGTCTCTTAATTAACTACTGAGAGCTTAGTTTTGAGGTGTTGATGTATAATAGTATTTTTTTTCTATTTCAATTTATTTATTTGATTCTCAATATTATTTAAGTATATATGTATAACTCATGCACATAAAAATATTTCATTATGCTAATCTTTTGTTTTGTTCTTATAAAAAGTACATTTAAAGAAGATTTATTCATAAAATTTTAAATAATATGCTGAACATTTATATGATACATTGATTTTTTCTCTCTTAAGAGAATAATAAAAAATGAATAAACTAATTACTCTGGATAAAATATGTATTCTATTATTAAAATTTGTGCATATAATTATTACTAACATAAATGTATAAATTCAGGCCAAGCTCTGTATCCCATGTTTCCCTCGCAGCTCATAAACTAAAGTGTACAATGAAATTAAATAGCATTTTGACTATTTTTGTCTAATTAAAAGACAATACATGGTAAAAATAAAAAATAATTAAATCAATTATGTCGATTAATTTAAATCTATAAATCAAATTAATATAAAGTTGGTTTCTTTGATTTCGAACATACACATCTCTAAATTCTCACTCTTTCCTGTTTGGATTAGAAGTATTTTCGCTTAGATTATTAGTTTCGTTCTTAAACTATTGATAACTTTTAAAAAAATTGTTTAACTAACTAAACTTAGATATACATACGATCTGTCACATGATATAACAAGTGATTTCAAGTTCTTGTAGAAGCATTTGACTTTTAATAAAAAGTCGACAGAAGTATTCAAAATATTTCTAAATTTAATAAAAATTTAGAAAAACATTTCACTCAAGAAAAAGGTCAACTATTAATTCATAACAAATACTTTCAAAATACTTTACATGACATACTAGCTTTTTAGCAAATAAAAATAAAAATAAACAGATCAGCATCCAGTCATGTCACATGGACTAATAGCCAAATAAAGTTAAACGAGTAATGCATGCATCACTTATTTGGCCGTACTCTAATAATTGTACCTATCGACAAATTTCCTCCATTTTCCATCATACAAATAAACATCACCATAATATCAAATATCTCTAAGTTCATTCAACTTTTGTTTACTTGTTGTGATAATAAACAAAATGTCACAAAATGGTGTACATATCTTAATTTTTCCATTTCCAGCACAAGGTCACATACTTCCCCTTGTTGATTTTACTCATCAACTTCTTCTTCGTGGCTTTAAAATCACCATTTTAGTCACACCCAAAAATGTCCCAATTCTTGATCCTCTTATTTCTACACATCCATCTGTTGAAACTCTTGTTTTTCCATTTCCCGGTCACCCATCTCTTCCCGCCGGTGTTGAAAACGTTAAAGATGTGGGAAATTCCGGCAACGCCCCAATTATTGCTGGGCTTAGTAAGCTTCGTGGCCCAATATTAGAATGGTTTAAGGCCCAATCAAATCCTCCTATGGCGATTGTTTATGATTTCTTTTTGGGCTGGACTTTAGATTTGGCCCAAGAAGTTGGTGTACCAGGAATTGTATTTTACGGTGTCGGGGCTTTATTGATTTCTATACTTGTTGATGTTTGGAAGAATTTTGGGGATTATAAAGGCTTGGGCTTTGTTGAGTTTAATGGGCTTCCTAAAAGCCCAAGGCTTGTGAGGGAACATCTTCCTTCAGTGTTTCTAAAGTTTAAAGAAGATGATCCAACTTGGGAGATTGTTAGGAATGGGTTTATTGCAAATGGTAGGAGTTTTGGGTCAATTTTCAGTACTTTTGAGGCTTTGGACAGTGAGTATTTGGGCTTTTTGAAAAAGGAAATGGGCCATGAGCGTGTGTATTCAATTGGACCGATAAATTTGGTTGGTGGGCCGGGTAGAATTGGGAAGTCTGATGATAGTGCAAATGAGAGAGTTTTCACTTGGCTTGATGAGTGTCCTAATGAGTCTGTTCTTTATGTAGCTTTTGGAAGTCAAAAGTTATTAACAAAGGCCCAAATGGAGGCCTTAATTATTGGGCTTGAGAAAAGTGAAGTGAGGTTCATTTTGGTAGCTAAACAATTGTCAGCCCAACAAGAGGAACAAGGTTTTGGATCAGTGCCACAAGGGTTTGAGGAGAGAGTATTAGGGAGAGGACTAGTAATAAATGGTTGGGCCCCACAAGTGGAGATATTGGGCCATCGAGCTGTTGGTGGATTTTTGAGTCACTGTGGATGGAATTCAGTGCTGGAAGCGATAGTGGCAGGAGTACTAATTTTGGGTTGGCCCATGGAGGCCGACCAGTTCATAAATATGTGGATGTTAGTCGACAATATGAAGACATCGATCCGAGTTTGTGAGGGCTCAGACTTGGTGCCTGACCCGATAGAGTTGGGTCGGAAAATTAATGAGGCAATGAGTAATGATTTGTTTAAGGAGAGGGCCAAAAAAATGAGAGATGAAGCACTTGAAGCTGTGAAAATTGGAGGGAGCTCTAAAAGGGATTTAGATTTCATTGTAAGAGAGTTGGCCCAACTAAAAAGTTGAAAATTCATGCAAATGGCCCAAATTATTTAAAGTTGGGCCAACATTTAATGAATTTGGTTGGACCTAGATGAACTCTTGATATGTATTCTTAAACTTAAATATAAATGTATTTTATGTGATAATGTTTGAAAGGAAAATGAGACAAGTTGACCTTGTCCATCTTGTGTTCTATTTATTCTCAAGATGTCTCATTATTTGTTACAAATAAATGTCATTTCTTATAATGTATTAGTTGTGTTTGGAATTCAATTTGTAGATTGCAATGTTGATACATTAAAATTTATAACACTTGAGAAAAAAAAAATACAATACCTTCCTCATTTGTCATTTATATAAATAACTACACTGAATGTGTGACCTATGTTTTTCTTCTTCTTTTTTATTAAAACATGATATGATATATCAAAAGAAGTAGAAAATTATATTATTTGACCGGAAGATTAGATTTTTAAAATTTTGAAATATTTAAATGTAATGGTTGAAATAAGAAAACGGAAAAGGGTCAAAAATACCCTTAAACTATAGGAAAAGGTCTAAAAATACCCTCTATCCATCTTTTGGTCTAAATATACATTTCTGCTCATTTTTTTGGTTTAAAAATACCCTTTCATTCACCTTTTAGCTCACTTATACCCTTGAAACTAACAACCCTATCTTTATTTTTTATTTTTTTTTTCAAAAAAATATTTATTATGTGGCATTCTCCTCATTGGATGAAATAAAATCTTCCTCTCAACTAGATTTTCCCCCATAATTTATCCAAGCCAAAAAGAATATACTTCTTCAAGACCTCAATTATTTTTATTTTTTTAATTAAAAAAATCTACTAATTATTTTTTATATTTGTTGTAGCTTTTTTTTATCCGACTCCTCTCAATTTTTTTCCTTATTTTTTCCAAGTTATTACTTGGATTGAAGACACATGACATAAGAAAAAATTAACAGCTAAGATTTAATCAATTACATTAATATTTTAAATACGATATAAATAATTAATATATCATAAACAAATTAATAATATTATCTTATCCATAATATATTATATTTTTTTCTCTCTTTTCCTATTTTTATTTTTCTACAGGCTACGACCTACAACATCTATATTTTTCTTCTTCTTTTCAATCAGTTGTTACAGAGATTATTAGTCAAAAAAATTAAATGATCATTTTAAAAAAAATAAAATAATATAGACTTTGTTTAGGATTTATGATAATATGATATGTCCATGTAATTGTGACATGACTAATATTTTTAAATTATTTTAATTATCTAACATAATTTTTTTTTGAAAAAAGCTATAGAAAATAGAAATTACTAGATTTAAAAAATAATAATTTGGATCTTGAAAAGATATATTGTTTTGATTTGGATAAATTATGGGGAAAAATTAATAGAGGTAGGTTTTTATTTCATTCAATAAGAAAATGACAAATAATAAGTATTATAAAAAGAAGAAGAGGATTGTTAGAGTTGCAAGGGTATAAGTGAGCCAAAAAGGTGGATAGAAGGGTAATTTTAGACCAAAAATATGAATAGAAGGGTATTTTTAGACCAAAAGATGAATGAAGGGTATTTTTAGACCTTTTCTTATAGTTTAGGGATATTTTTGGCCTTTTTCCGATAAGAAAATAATAAAGTGAACATTCTTAATAATTAAGACTTGAATAATTAAGATTAATTTTTTTAATTAAAACCTATTATTTGTACTCTTTCATCTTTGGATTATTAATTTAATAATCACATGGCATACTAGCTTTTCAGAAAATAAAAATAAAAAGATCAGCATCCACATTCCGGTCATGTCAATTGTCATGTTCCACAATAATAAAAGCTACTTTTGATAGTATATGCTATTATTACAAAGCAACTTTATCAAAAACTTCCACCACTAAAAAATCCTATACTCACATCTCAAAATTCTTACACACCTATCTTCTTCTTCTTCTTCAATATTTTTGCCAAATTAACTCAACAAGAATGTCAAGCTCTAAAAATGGTGTTCATATCCTAATTTTTCCACTTCCAGCACAAGGTCACATACTTCCCCTTGTTGATTTTACTCATCAACTTCTTCTCCATGGTTTTAAAATCACTATTTTAGTGACACCTAAAAATGTCTCAATTCTTGATCCTCTTATTTCTACACATCTATCTGTTGAAATTCTTGTTTTTCCGTTTCCCGGCCACCCATCTCTTCCGGCCGGTGTTGAAAACATTAAGGATGTTGGAAACTCCGGAAATACCCCTATTATTGCTGGGCTTAGTAAGCTTCGTGGCCCAATCTTAGAGTGGTTTAAGGCCCAACCAAATCCTCCTGTGGCGATTATTTATGATTTCTTCTTGGGCTGGACTTTAGATTTGGCCCAAGAAATTGGTGTACCCGGCTTTGTATTTTATAGTTCCGGGCCTTTGTTGATTTCTATTATTCTTGATATTTGGAAGAATTTTGAAGCTTATAAAGATTTGGGCTTTGTTGAATTTAATGGGCTTCCTAAAAGCCCAAGATTTGTGAGGGAACATCTTCCTTCAGTGTTTCAGAAGTTTAAAGAGGGTGATCCAGATTGGGAGATTGTTAGAAATGGGCTTATTGCAAATGGAAGGAGTTATGCGTCAATTTTCAATACTTTCGAGGGTTTGGAGAGTGATTATTTGGGCTTTTTGAAGAAGGAAATGGGCCATAATCGTGTGTATTCGATTGGGCCGATAAATTTGGTTGGTGGGCCTGGTAGAATTGGGAAGTCTAATGTTGATGCAAATGAGAGAGTTTTTACTTGGCTTGATGAGTGTCCTAATGAGTCTGTTCTTTATGTAGCTTTTGGAAGTCAAAAGTTGCTTACTAAGGATCAAATGGAGGCCTTAACTATTGGGCTTGAAAAAAGTGGAGTGAGGTTCATTTTAGTAGCTAAACAATTGACAGCCCAACAAGAGGAACAAGGTTTTGGATCAGTGCCAAAAGGTCTTGAGGAGAGAGTCTCAGGGAGAGGACTAGTAATAAATGGTTGGGCCCCACAAGTGGAGATATTGGGCCATCGAGCCGTTAGTGGATTTTTGAGTCACTGTGGATGGAATTCTGTGTTGGAAGCGATAGCGGCTGGAGTACTAATTTTGGGATGGCCCATGGAGGCCGACCAATTCATTAACATGTGGTTATTGGTCGATAATATGAAGACATCGATTCGAGTTTGTGAGGGCCCAAACTTTGTGCCTGACCCAATAGAGTTGGGTCGAAAAATTAATGAGGCAATGAGTAATGATTTGTTTAAGAAGAGGGCCAAAAAAATGAGAGATGAAGCACTTGAAGCTGTGAAAATTGGAGGGAGCTCTAAAAGGGATTTAGATTCCCTTGTAAGAGAGTTGGGCCAACTAAGAAGTTGAAAATTCATGCAAATGGCCCAAACAATTTCAAGTTGGCCCAACTTTTGATGAATTTGGTTGGGCCTAGATGAACACTGGATATGTATTCTTTCTTTAACTTTAATATAAATGTATTGTATATGATGATGTGTGGGAGAAAAATGAGACAAGTTGGCTTTTCAAGATGTCTCATTATTTTTGTTGATGAAGCACTTGAAGCTGTGAAAATTGGAGGGAGCTCTAAAAGGGATTTAGATTCCCTTGTAAGAGAGTTGGGCCAACTAAGAAGTTGAAAATTCATGCAAATGGCCCAAACAATTTCAAGTTGGCCCAACTTTTGATGAATTTGGTTGGGCCTAGATGAACACTGGATATGTATTCTTTCTTTAACTTTAATATAAATGTATTGTATATGATGATGTGTGGGAGAAAAATGAGACAAGTTGGCTTTTCAAGATGTCTCATTATTTTTGTTGATGAAGCACTTGAAGCTGTGAAAATTGGAGGGAGCTCTAAAAGGGATTTAGATTCCCTTGTAAGAGAGTTGGGCCAACTAAGAAGTTGAAAATTCATGCAAATGGCCCAAACAATTTCAAGTTGGCCCAACTTTTGATGAATTTGGTTGGGCCTAGATGAACACTGGATATGTATTCTTT